>JAHHFK020005060.1:0-87325 GCA_024533555.2 Aedes koreicus | reverse complement strand
TCACTCTGGTAGGGCCCTGGAGCAAGGGCATATCCACCCCATCCTCCGGGGTCGTCCTGCGGCAGGATGGTTGGAATCACATCCTGATAGGGGAGTACTGACTCATCAGCGGAGAGTTCGAGAGCAGCGGGGATTGGGAGTTTAGCAGGAGGATTCGACGAGAGCGGCGAATGGGATTGCAAAAGCGGTGAGGACATCGGCCGTTACTGCTGGAGCTAAGCATGCTGGGACTTTGTGGTGCAAGCATTCCTCCTCCTGTAGGATGACCGGGCAGCGGGGAACTGGCCTGGTGTTTTGCGACCCGTTCTGTTGACTGGATTGATTCTGCTGCTGCTGTTGTTGTTGTTGTTGTTTCTGTTGGTGCTGCTGCTGTTGTTGCTGGTGCTGGTGCATGTATTCTTCATAGGATCGGTGATAGCTCTGCTGGGCGGCGGATTGTTGGTGCTGTGGTGAACTGAGGAGGGAAAAGAGTAAAGAATGCGTTTTTTAATCCATGTTCAATCAGACTAAGCCTAGACAAAGATTGTAAATGGTGTTCGGAGCGCTTTCCTTGCTCAGTTGGTAGATGCGAGGTAGATGCTTCAAGCATGTCAATTTTTGAGCTGGTTGGGTTCGATTATCGAAGAACTTTACTGAAAGTCAGCAATTAACTAATATTCGAAAAGTAAATTTGTTGAAATTTGAAAAAAGACGATGGTTGATAGGTAAAGTGGATTTTGTCGAAATTATCGGTCGTCGTAAAGTAACGATTTCCTAGATTCGGATTTTGTGAAAATGTGATTAGTGCCGATAAGCGCGCTTGAGGTTTATTTGTTTTAACGGTTTGGCCGTCTGCTGTTGATGATGACTGATAACGAACCTTGGGGTAGTGAAGTGACGAGAAGTCCGTACATATATACAGGTGACGGTAGATAAGCAAGTGTTACCAAATTTAAATATTTATGAGAAAAACGCACGACGACTGCCAGCCTGTGAGAGGCTTAGATAAGATAATGCATAAAGGTACTAGTTGAGCCGTTTTAAAGCTGGAAGACTTGGATGAAAATCTACGAGTAGATTCAATATAAGCTGCTTGAGCCAACAGGTCAATAGTTTGAGCAATATTGATGAGGTACGTTGAATGAACTTGTGCCATAATTTCTCAACTCGGTATGCTTTATTTTGACACTTTCGTATTCTGTACTGTCTTTTGCTATCTGATGGTTTCTCGCTATTAATATGTTAGATAAGCGGATGGGTTCCATTTCTATGTCCAGTCCCTTATTTATTTATACATAGTAAAATATAAAATCAGCCAAATCATAGCAAGTAAATTGATTCCAAGTAATCTAGTTCATGGAATAAAAACAACGATTAGCGGATTGACGCAAGCTCGGACGCACAAATATTTGCGGATACTAGATTTTACCACAGCGATAAATAAAAAGCTTGTAAACATAATAAACGTAAAATTTTATTCCACCTTAAACTATAGTCTCGTTTCCCAGTGTTGGTTGCAGTGATAAGAAACGACTACCAGGTGTCCGCCGTTGCTGAAGCAAGTATGTTTACCTCCACGGCTAATGATTCCCCTTACGAAGTCTATTCTTTTATCGCGCCACATGTCGAGAGATACCCGTGCACATGTTTTCGCTTACAGTGACTGTGCCCGTGATGACAATTTTTGCCACTGGCTAATGCGCCGGAGCTGGATACGCGTGTGGCCAACGGCAGCAAATCTTAACCGGCTGAGAGTGGAGCCGTAGAATTTATTTTTATTACCTTTATTGATGTCAAATACCATCCGGTGAACCGAGGGCTTTATCGCCAGTGAACCGCGACGACGCAAGGTGATGAAATCGTTTGATGTTTCTGCGACCAGACCTCGTGATACCGGGAGAAAATATTGACCTCAGTTTACGTCTTTTCCTGAGTAGATGTAAATAATTAACAAAATGACAAACAACTACTTGCCGTCCCCTAAGATTATCGTTGAAAGCCGCAATTGTACCGAATCTGCGTACGTTCGTACACACATTGCAATGTATGAGAATTTTCCGTCAATTTCCGATAGACTCTACAATGAGAACAGTTCCAGAAGGGTATAACATAAAAATAACAAAATTATAACAAACCTTGTTACGACTAACTGATTATGATATAAATTTGTTAAAGACGTTTTCATCTGGATAATTGTATAACATACTTATAACAAATTAAGATATAATGCCCTGAGAGGCACAATCTGCGTAAAAAAATAGATTAATTCTAACAATATCTGATATGATTTTGCTACATCGTAACAAAACTGTTACAAAGTTTGTTTTGTTTATGTTATATCTATATCATAGTTTGCTATAATTTTGTTACCTCTTGAGGATTTTTTGTTACAATTTCTGTTATTTTAACTACATCCGCGATCTAAATTCTAACAACCTCTGTTATAAAAACAGCGTAACTGAATAACAAAACTTGAAATAATTTTGTTGTTTCCTTCTGGTCAGCAAGACTGAATTTTTTTTCTGTAGCTTAATATCTAAATATCTATGCTCAGAGGGCCTGGTAGTCTAAAGAGACCTAGTCTTATGTAATTATTTTAGAGATCGAGTGGAGGTGGTTGCGTCAACCACACGGGTTAGTGAGCGAAGATATTGCTTAATTTACACACATCTCTCCAAATTTTTAAATTAAACCGTTTAGCTGTACTTGGAGGGGACTGTGGTAGGCCTAATCTAATGTAAAATTTTCCTAGGAATCCGAATGCAGGTGGTTGCATCTACCGAACAGGACGCTAAAGGAAGATATTGCTGATTTTAACCCATATTTCCCAGTATTCTGAAGCTAAGCCCGTTTAACTATGCTCGGAGGGAACTGTGATAGTCAAATAAAGCCTATTTTTTTGGTAAACGAGGGTCTTCTTCAATTTTACCCCACCTCCCTCCGATTAATCGTCAACTCAAAATGCGTTCAGTATTCAACCAACTTTTGGCTGCGTCCTGTTGTTTTACATCCAAATTAAACTGATGATGTCATTTTTTTTTTCAATTTTTCTCACGGAAATTTGAAAATGCGTGGTCTTTCTCCCGAGCAAAGAAAACGGATTGTGCACAAACAGCGCACCGTCAGTGGTCTTTTGATCAGAAAACTGGCTAAAGGAGAAAGTGTGAGCGTCTAAGTCGTTCAAACCACATTACGGAAGCATCAACAACAGTGCTCTTTCGTAGATTCCCCGAGACGGGGTAGAAAACCCGGAACCGCTGACCTTACAATCGACAAAAAGGTAAGGGACTATTTCAAGCGTCATCCTTCAGCATCAATCCGAGATGTGGTGAGAAAGCTAAGTACTTCGGCGACTAATGTTATGCGTGCCAAGAAGAAAATGGGCCTGCAGACTCGTCGGAAGCAGAAGCATCCAAAAGGAAGCCCCAAACAGGCTGAATCTGTGAAACCGAGGGCTCGAAAACTGTACGACAAACTGCTGGCCAAAATATCGGGCTGTGTTATCATGGACGATGAAACCTACATAAAACTCTGCCGGGACCACAGTTTTATACCTCGCCGAAGGGAAAGGATGCTCCTGGATCAATGAAAGTCATTTACACCGAAAAATTCAGCAAGAAGGTAATGGTGTGGCAGGCCATATGCGGATGTGGACAAATATCTCGTCCATTCATTACGACAGACACCATTCTTCTTCTTTAGCATTTCAAGCTTATTGCTTTCACAATTCGCTTATTGCTTGCTCTCAACTTAGTGTTCTAAATGAACTTCCACAGTTATTAATTAAGAGCTTTCGATGCCAGTACCATTTTTGCATTAGTATGATTGTGTGGCAAGTACAATCATACGCTATGCCCAGGGAGTCGAGAAATTTTCCTTAACGAAAAATTCCTAGACCAGACCGGGAATCGAACCCAGCCACCTCCAGCATGATGTTGCTTTGTAGCCGCGCGTTTACCGACTGAGCTAAGAGAGGCCCCGACAGACACCATGAATGGTCAAATCTACGTGAAGGAGTGTCTGCAAAAAATGTTGCTACCCTTGATCAAATAGCATAACAAGCCTACAATCCTTTGGCCTGATCTTGCTTCCTGCCATTACTCTGAATATGCACTAGAGTGGTACAAATGGAACAATGTCGTATTTGTACCAAAAGAGATGACCGGAGATTCGCACTATCGAAACTTTCTGGGCTTTGACGAAAGTGAAGCGGAGAAAACACATGAAACCAGCGGATAGTGTTGAAAACTTCAAGAAAGATTGGTCAAAAGTGGTGAAAATGGTAGGAGAGAGCACTGTGCAGACGCTTATGAGAAAATCTAGAGAACTCGCCTGCCCTACGAAAAAACAAGCAAATTGAAATAAAGATTGAAAGAAAACATTGTTATTTACTATGTTTGAGAATAAAATAATCAAAAATCATAGAATGGTGTTTTTTTATTTGAGAAAGAAGGTGTATATATATTTTTCGGAACAGTCTATATACTCTAATCCTTGGGCCAGATTTAGTTATTTAATATTGGTCGTTGAATCTTCAATGTAAATTTTGTTGTTGAGTCTTTTCGATTAAATGGATGGTATTGTACTTTGATTTTGAGTTTCTAAGAAAAATTCTAATGATAAATTTTCAGGGGTACTTACGAATATATACCAGTAAATCAATTCTGAAAATAATTTTTTTTTTGTGAAATCCGCCCAATTCTACGAAATACTTTTCATGGCTGACATTCCGTTTCCGCTTTTGCATGCTCACTAATAAGGACTTGAACCGTGACGTCAATCCATCTCAAGAGCAAAATCGAAATAAAAAAAGGAATAGAATTGATTTTTTCAATTCAATTTCTTGAGGTTTTGTTAGAATGCCACTCTTACGATGGATATACGGCAATTTACGGGAATACAGGGTAAAATCAGCAATAACTTCGTTCACCAAATCGTTCGATGGATCCATTTTCTATGATACAGGGAGAAGTGAGGTAAAATCAGCAATAGGTTTGTTCAACGACTCGTGTGGTGCATGAAACGACCTTCATTTGATATCTAGGAAAATTTATCATTGCCTCCTCCTCTTCCCGAGGATACATAAACGGTCCTAATTTGAACGGTGAAATGGGGTAAAACCAACAATAAATTCATTCACCGGTCTTTGTGGTAGGTGCAACCACCTCCATACAATTCCTAAGCAAATTTGACACAATATTAGGCCTATTTTGTTTACCGAAGTCTCCTCAGAGCATAAATAAATAAGCAGAACACGAAAATATGGGGATATGGAGTAAAATCAGCAAAATCTTCGTTAACTAACCAGTACGATTGATGCAACCACCTCAATTTAACTACCGTAGCTCCACTTATTTCGACTACCATAGCCCCACCGAGCATAGATAAACGAGAATAATTTCAATATACAGGGGAAGTTGGGTAAAATCAAAAATAGTTTTGTTCACCGGCCCATGCGGTGGATTGCCTCCATTCGATTTCTAAGAAAATAAGATTAGGCTTTATTTGACTACCGCAGTCCCCTCCGAGCATAACTAAACGGGCCTAGTTTCGAAAAACTGGGAAGCGGTGTAAAATCAGCAATATCTTCCTTTAACGACTCGTACGGTGGATGCAACCACCGGCATTCGATTTCTAGTAAAATTTTACATAAGATTAGGCCTATTTGGACTACCGCAGTCCCTTTCAAGCATAGATATATAGACATTTTTTTTAAAAAATTGTGGGGGGATTTGTGGGAAAATATGTCCATTATCTTCGTCAGCGGATTTTTTTAATTTTATTTAATTTCATATTATTTTTTGTCGTCAATCATATACAGGGGATAGACAAAATGATCGGGACAGGCAAGTTTTTGATCAACTTTGTAGTGCTCTAACTTCATGAAAAATTATCTGATTTGATTTCACTAAGAAGCATTGCAAAGAATGTTTTATATCTCAGCAATAATAATTGTCCATGGGCCCCAGACACCGGAGTTATCCTGGTTTCCGGAGAGGCTATCTCACATGTTGAATTTGTGATGAAATTTTGTACAAGATGTCGTTGTCAAACAATTTTTCTAGCAAACCTCAAATAAAGGACAAAATATTTTCCAAGCAAATGAAATGTCGAATCGGCCTTAAATTGACCGAGATATGGTTCTTTTCTTGAAACAGGTTCCGATAAAGGGTCCTGAATGCGGTTAACTCTTTATTTTACTCAAAAACTATTAAGTGGCATGTTCTTTTTCTTCTTGGCCAATGGGCTTTCTTAAGCGCCCATCAAAATCATTATTATAAAAAATCATGAATATTAGAGCTTACGCGAGGCATGTTTTGGAGTAAAATCGTAAATGGCCTCTACTACAGGTTTCCCCGAGGACGTTCCGATGGTTCTGGGATTGGCCAACATGGTCATTTATCCACTCTAAGTTTATAATATGGTTTGTGATGAAAAACCAAGAAGAAAGAGCTGACACATGTGTATTCCATTCTCTATGTTTATTCTGATATGGATCCCAAACCACACTACAGTACTCAAGAAGGGGCCTAACATATATTACATACAACGTTTTTATTGTATAGAGATCATTGCAATAAAAACAAAACCATTTCATGAACCCGAGCATATTACTTGCTATCTAAATTATATTGTTATAGTGTTCTTCAAAGGTCAGCTCGGAATCAAGAATGACTCCCAAATCTCTAACTTGATTGCATCTTTCAACAGTTTTTGATCTATAGTGATGGTGTCTTGCCTAACATTTCGCTTTTTAGTGAATGAAACTGAGATGCACATTTTTACGTTCCTTAATGTTAATGTAGTGGTACGAAAAAGACAAAAGCAAAAAAATAGTAATGAAATGTCTAAGCAGTTTCGATTCAAAAGTCAGCCAAACGCAAGTTTTCTGCTGGAATTTCTGCATGTAGGTATTAAGTAACTCTTGTACGTTACTTACGCATACAAATTGATTGGAAGAATACGTAATAACTGAATATTTTTGAGTCAATTTGCGCTGATATTTGAGGTGTTCGAAAACGCTATGATTGTCTCCCAGTTTCGAGATTAACACTTATTCAGACATTTTTTCTGATTAATTTTACGAAAAAGGTTATTTTTCTAAATACTGTTAAAGTAGAACAATTTTCAGTAGACCAATTAACGAAATGTGCATGGGTACGCAAAAACTTAGGAATTAAATTTTTATGATTATGATTATCGTTAGAACATATTGTTCAATTTCACATTGGCTACTGTTTTAGGAAGATCCACAACGAGCATGAGCATAAGCATGATTGACCGCCCACGGATGCAATTCCGTTATTGCCAGGTCAGCTGTATTTGCACAAAGAACCAACAGATGATGTTTGGGACTAACATACATCTTCAATGTGTAAAAACTGGTGACCCATTATAAAGCAATACCGGCGCCGGCCGTACCCGAATGCTGGTCAAGTAGGGAATGGGAAGGCACGTGTTGACATGATACTTGCTTTGGAGGAAGCCGAGAAATCCTCTGCACTTCCACGAGAAATCACTGGGATGTTGGATAGTTGGGGAGAGGTTAGCAGCAGGGTTCGTTTTGGTTAACGATACGCTGAAAGTACATACCTACACCATCCGCCAAAAGCAATAGACCGCTCAAATGTGACTGAAAATAGACAAACATAACGAAAAACAAAACAAAACAAAATAGACAAAATAAAATAAAATAAAATAAAACAGGATATTAGATATTGTCTTCAAAATATGGTAGAAATAAATAATTTGTTGCTTTGCAAACCGGCTCTCCTCGATGTCCTAGATGGCCACGTTCTGCTGGACCTGGCACTCGTCCACATCAACCCGGCCGTCGCCGACCTGTCGGAAACCTTCCGGTAGTAACATGATGTCCCAACAAACATCGGTGTGAATAGAGCTTGTCAACAGTTGGAGAAGCTATCAGCTATCTAAACAGCTGAATAGCTTCTCAAAACTAGTCAACACCGATATCTGTGTCTAATACACTCTTCTTGCACCGATTAATTTACAAACTAGGCCTGTACACCGAATCCAAAATCACTTTGGCACGCTTGTGGTATTTTTCTTTAAAATCTAGTTCTAGATATTTGCACTTGGTTGCAGGAAACAGATCAATAAGAATAATAAACTCGCTTATGACCTCTAACTTTACACGGTTGCTAAACAATACACCTATCTTCCCCCACATACCCGCGAACGACGACACTTTGGACCTGAGCTCGCTTGAGGAAAAATCACCAACACACCACAGCGCAATTGATTGTATGCAGTTTTTTGAAAGAATCGCGAGCACGGCGCGATCCCGCTACACGCGCAAACACGTCTTTTCAGAATCCTCGATTTGCTGCAAATCAGTTTCAACTCTGCCGATCCTTTGCTCTTCACTAGCCTGCTGTACAAACAGGCTCCATAGGTCAAGTCTGACGCATCTGCAAATCCGTAGAATTCCACAAAACATGCTTCATCTGAGAGGATCCATCTCGGTATTTTTAACTCATTCAGACAGTATAACTGTTTTCGAAAATCTGTCAAAAGATTCGCCATTTCAATGGGAACGGGTTGATCCCAGTCCATGTTAAGTGCCCATAATTCTCGCATGATAAGTTTCGCCGATGTCACAACTGGACCCACGAAACCCAACGGATCAAAAATCTTCGCTATCTGACTGAGAATGATTCTCTTTGAGAGTCTATTCGGCTCAACGGGAATGTATGCTGGAACAATGAACGTGAAACAATCTTCCTGTGGACGCCAGGCTACACCTAGAGTCTTGATCACTTCATTGATGGTTGGATCGTCGATGTTGATAATGCATTCTCGCATAGATTCCGGTACATCTTGCAGCAACGCTTCCGAATTCAAACAGAATTTGTGCATACTGAAACAATTCTTCTGTAGCAATCCGACTATCTGATTCTTCAGTTCCTAAAGCTTCGTCCAGTGTGTTTGCTCCAGTCAGAACATCGTCAATGTAAAAAGACTTCCTAACTGCGGCAGCAGCTAGTCAAAACTGCTGTTCTTCGTCATTTGCTAGCTGATTTAGCGCCATCGTGGCCAAGAATGCCAGAGACGAAGTTAACCCGTATGTTACCGTCAGTCAATCATACGCTTGGAGCGGCTGATTGCTATCGTATCGGTTAATAATCTTCTGATACCGACAATCATCTCGATGCACCCTAACCTGCCGGTATATCTTGGGAACGTCCGTTGTGAATCCGTACTTGAACACCCTGAAGTTCGATACAATGCCCTCGCGCCTCTCTGTTGTACCTGTGCTCGTTTCAGCAGATCCAAAATCGAAAACTACTCGAAGTCTTGTCGTTGAACTCCTGGGCTTCAAGACATAATGATGTGGGAGATAGAACACGGAATGTGGTTCTTCATCGGTCATGTCGTTGCTCAATTTCGTATGGTCAAGAGGTTCATAATGTTGTAAGAACGCCGTATATATTATATTGCTTCTTGGGTTCTGGTGCTCTGTTTAACCTTTTCTCTAATGCCAGGAATCACCCTTCCGCCATCGCTCGTGATTCACCCAGCTGCAATTTTAAGTCTGGCTCATGCCACTTTTCATCATAGCAGTGCGATTTAATTTCCCAGAATCGCTTCACAACTTCTCCAATGTGTTCTTCAGCTCGAACGCAGAACGAACGAAGTACGATAGATCTATCTTCAGGTTCTAAATCACTAAGTACCCAACCAAATTGGGTATCTTGGAGCACGGCTGCACAGTTTGGTAGACACTCGACTGTCCGGTGTCCTCTTTGGAGACAATTGAAACACGCTCCGATACGACGAAGGGTATTGTAGCGATCCGAAAGACTTGTCCTTTTGAAGGCGTCGCATTTCCACAATTCATGGCTGTTTGAACATTGTGGACACTTTTCAGCAGTTGCAACCAGGCTCTTGGTCCTCACTTCAACGTTCGGCTTAAACAGTTTCGTTGGTTTAACGGTACGCTTCTCCGGAAGGCGAATCTTCTCCAGCACTCGACATCGATCTTTCAAAAAATCCATTGTTGAATCGTAATCCGGCATTTCGTTAGCCGATTGATCCAATTCCCAAGCCTTGCGTGATTCGTCATCCAGCTTTTTAACGATTCGATTAATCTGCATACCTTCTCCCAATCCATGAACTGGAAGCTCAAGGTTTTTGAGAGCATCAACATTTTTCGTACAGATGTCTATCAGCTTTCGCAAATCTGCTGCGGTCTCATTCGTCATCCTTGGTAGATCGACAAGGGCATCTATATGCTTATCGATGATCAATCGTTTGTCTCCGAATCGCTCTATCAATGTCATCCAAGCCGCAGTATAATCGTTATTGTAGATTATCTCCTGGTCAATTATTCCTGCAGCCTTGCCTACCAGAGAATTGCGTAGGTGATATAGTTTTATCGCTGGATATTCCGATTGGTAGCGATTCATGATAGTTTTGAACATCGATTTGCATGCATACCAATTCTCATATGTGCCGTCAAATGTAGGCAACGGTACCTTGAGCGGCGGTAGGTGTGCCACTGCAGCAGATGCTACTGAAGATTGCGGTGCAGGAACAGGAGCTGATGCTACAGCAACATTCTCTTTCTTATGCCGTCGAGGAATTTAGTAATAAAAACGTACACCTCACCGTATTGCTGTTCAAATTTGATGTACATCCCCTCTGCCTCTTCGCGGATCTCATCTGCTACGTCTAAACTGTACATAAGCTGCTGATTGGCATTG
Source organism: Aedes koreicus (assembly GCA_024533555.2). Lineage (NCBI taxonomy): Eukaryota > Metazoa > Arthropoda > Insecta > Diptera > Culicidae > Aedes > Aedes koreicus. Next base: position 76,619 of record JAHHFK020005060.1, on the reverse strand, counting down.
CGCTCCACCAGTGTATCTTCGATGGTTTTCAGATGCAACTGCAAAAAATGCCGATTTTCTCCGTTGGGATTCGGTATTTCCACATTTCACAATGAGAGCTACCTGTACCCTACTCAGCTTCGCTTTTCGCAGCATCTAGTCAGACTTTAATCACCTTCAGTTCCTCGTTTAGTTTCTTCATTTCTTCTTTTTTCTTTTTTGCTCACTGACTCGTTCGTCTTTTCGTTCGTCACCGTCGTTGGACTGTGCTTGCGTGTTGCTCCACGTATTTTTTAGGAGTGTGCATCATCTTCACATCAAAATTTCCACCAGGGCGTCAAATTAAAACGTAAGTTCAATTGAAATCCACTGATCACTAGTATATTTTCCTGAATTCATTGAGCAACCAGAAACACTAGTCCAATCGCGAACTTAGCCTTCACACACACAAAATTGCGTCAAATATATGACCGACGCACATGAGAACGGTGGTCTCCTTTTCACGAATGCGAAAGCTTCGCTGGCTCAGCAAAATGACCTCCGGCAAACACACACCAGAAGACAGGCTTCTTTCACGTACGCGAAACTTCAAATTGGCCTCAAATATACAGCCAGCACACACACAAGGAACGGCGATCTTCTTTTTCGAATAAGAAAACTTCGAACGAATTACCAAATGGTATCAAATATTCCACAGATTAAGTTCTTCTCTTCTCGAAAGCGCAAGCTTCAATATATTCACGAATATGTTCGTAGTGGTGACACTGTCACAACTCGATTCGCCACACGGCGTCACAACAACTTCGGTCATACACCAACCAAAATGGCGTCGCAACTACGATTTAGCGAGCTATGCCCGCGGTACATCACAACAATTAATTTTAACAGTGACTAGTAATATCTCTGCTACGAAATTCGGCGACAATCACCGACATAACACCGTACAGACAGTGATGTTTGTCATCGCATGATGCACAAAGCTTTGCTTGCTTCTAGCACTTTTTCATTCAGAAACACGAATCACTCAAGATGGAGTAACACTTTCGACTGCGGTTCTGCCCGCTACACCCGGTGATCTTCCCGGAATCTTCCGGTTCACTCGTGAAATCCAACTTTCTTCGCACGAAAGTTGGTCTACTTCCCGATAACAAGTAAAATCCGGATCGCACGGACCAGAATGAACGAACTCGGGAAAACAGTGGACTGTAAACGAAAATTTCTTGCACGCGAAATCAAAACGCGTATGGTCTCTTCTACAATAAAAAATTGACTCTGTTTTAGGAAGATCCACAACGAACTCGAAAATTAGATGAAATTTATACAACTAGAAGGAACTTTGCGTTTTTTCCCCTCTATTCGGGACATAAACCACTGCGACCAGTCATTTGATCTATTGTAGTATATCCCGTATCCTTTTGTTGTTTATTACAGTCAACAGGTAAAATATTTGCCCCAATGACCGGCATCTTAAAACTAAAATCACAAAACTACAAAATTGCTCAAACTAACAAAAAATACGTATAAAACTACACTTGTTTGTTTCCGTATGTACATTAAAATCAAATACAAAGTAACAACTATTAAAAAGACGACTCATGCTGCGCATTGGCTCATGGAGACCATAGTTGGTTCTAGCCGCGGAAAGGCTCAGGAATGAATGTGCGCGTAGATTACGGCGGCGTATGTTGATGTCCAACATGCTAAGCAGTCTAGAACAATCAATGTTCCCTTGCAGGAGATCGCCAATAAAACAGGCTTTTGTCACGTTACGCCTTCCATCAAGTGGATGAAGGTTGATGAGCTGGCACCGACTGCTATAGCTGGGCAGATTTAACGGGTCTCTCCACCTGAGATGACGTAGGGCAAATCGAATGAATTTCCGCTGGATGGCCTCAACACGCTGGATTTCATTCTGGTAATAGGGAGACCAGACAACAGAACAATATTCCAGAATTGGGCGAACGATTGCGCAGTAAAGCGATTTCAAGCAGTAAACATCCTTAAATTTTTTGGCAAAACGGAACAGGAAGCCTAACTGCGATGACGCCTTAGACACGACGTATGATACGTGGTCTTTGAAGGTCACCTTGGAATCGATGAAAATCCCCAAGTCCTTAACTGTCGTTACGCGCTCCAGCTCAACTCCTGCCAAAACATAACCGAATTGGAAGATTTCACGTTTACGGCCAAATGAAATCACTGAGCACTTGGACACATTCAATGTCATCCGATTGATGCGACACCATTCAGCGAACGCCCCCAGCTGTTGTTGCAGAAAAACGGCGTCTAGTGGATGCTTTATAGCGTAGAACAGCTTCAAGTTATCGGCGTATGAGAGTTTTAGGCATTTGAGGATGAGATTGACATCGTTCATGTAAAGCAGGAACAAAAACGGCCCAAGGTGGCTACCTTGAGGCACGCCGGACAAAACTTTAAATGGTGACGAAACGTGATCACCGATTCTGACGGACATACTACGATCGGTTAGGTAGGATCGCAGCCAAATAAGCAAGTTGTTGCTCATGCCTAACTTATCAAACTTGGCTATTGCTATCTGGTGGTTCATTTTATCGAACGCAGCGGAGAGATCCGTGTAAATAGCATCTACTTGATTACCGTTTTCAAGTTGCTTGACCAAGAAAGAGGTGAAACACGTCAAATTAGTGGATGTCGAACGTTTCGGAATAAATCCATGCTGATCCGGCGAAATATAGTGCGCGTAGCTCTGCACTAGCTTCCGAAGAATTATCATCACTTAATGCAGCTATGCCCCGGTAATTTGAGACCATTCTCTTGCAACCTTTCTTAAACACTGGGAAAACATATGACTGTTTCCAACAGTTCGGAAATATACCAGTGGACAAAGAAAGATTGAATAACTTTGCTAACGGAGACGCAAGAAAATCCACGCACTGTTTCAATACAAGCGATGGAATGCCATCCGGACCACATCCCGTTGAGGACTTCAATTCCTTGCCAGCTGCAATAACCATGTCATTGGTGATGGCATAATGCATTCCGGCGGCAGTCAGATGGGGCACATTACTGGTGGCGAGCGCGATGTCCTGCGGGTCGAGCAGCTCGTCGGAGAAAACGTTGCTGAATTGGGAACGGAAAATATCGGCTATACCGGCGATGCAATCAGCTTCGATCAAACCATCCGTCATCGTGGAGGGCAAACCGACTTCCTTCCGCTGATCATTGACGCGACGCCAAAAGCTTTTGGGGTTATACTTAAGGCTTTTTTGTAGACGGTCTTGATAAGCCTTATAGAGATAATCGTTCAATTGCTTGTACTCAGCATTCGCTTCCACGTAACACAATTTTGTAAAATCCGTGCGATATTTGCTGTGTCGTCTCAGAGCTGCCTGCTTCACTCTTTTGAGGCGTTTGAGAGCGGAATTTGACCAAGCTGGTTTAGTTGATTCAAGTTTCATCCTCACTGGAACATACTGATCAATGGCATACAGCAGCACACCAGACATTGTCGATGCAGCGAGGTTGACGTCAGAAACATCGAGAATCTCGTCCCAGTCAACAAGTCCCAAGAAATCGTTCATTCCGCCTTACTGAAATCGTAGAAAACACTTTCAGAGGAATCACGGAAGCGACACAATGGATTTACCGCAAGTTTCAAAATTAATGGTGGATGATGCCGACAGATTTTAACTAGCGGTGCACTTGCTTCAATAACTGTGCAATCCTCACACAAATCGTCACTAACAAAGCACAGATCAAACATGCGATTATTCTCGTTTTTAACGCCAGTCAGCTGCCTGAGTTGAGCGGTACTATACGCATCAAGCAGTTCTCGTGATGTCATGCCAATCGTAGATCGAGAAACGATAGGAAAGTAGTGCCCAAGAGAATTTTGCTGCCAAGAAATCGTGCTTAAGTTGAAATCGCTGAGAATGATCACCTTGTCCCTTGGATTCAACTGCGAAACGACCCAGTTCAGCGAGTCAAGATGCTTTTCTATCAGAATTGCGTCATTCACTCGGTCGGGAGGAAAGTGTATCACGCAAATGTAGAGCGAAGCATCGTCGGTAGCCAATGCAACCCAGATTTGCTCCTTTGCTTAGTGCATGTCGAAAAATTTGTAAAATCAAGCGACAAGGCAAGGGTGATGAAATGCTTGCTTACAATTTTCAACACCAATAAATTTATCCACATTGTATAAAAGCCATTTTGCCACTAAACCTCTTATAGTCTAGTTTCGATTCATACGCCAGAAAGAGTTTCGAAAAATTTTGGTTTATCTGTCATGTAATATACTATTAAAAATTAACAAATTCTTGTCAAGATAAAACAGCTTAGAGTTTTAAGAAACGTTTTCGCATCTACAGTGGCTGCTATCTGCTCCATGTCGCACTGGTCATTAGTTTTAGAAAACGAATTAGATTTTAAATTAACTTCCGAAGCGAAAATTGAAAACGGCGTTATCCGACCCATTTTATACTATTGAAATAAATAATAAGTAGCTATCTCAAAATTGAGTTTGGTGCAATGTCCTTGCGTTTTGAATAACAATAAATCAAATTCATAAAATACGATTACTCAGCGTTTGAACTTTTAGATATATTTCGAAAATTTAGTAAAAGTTACTCAACATTGAGTAAGCTCGAATGAGCGTGTATATGAGAATAATATGACAGCTGGCAGTATACTTTACCTTTTTCTCAAGGTACTTTGGTCTTTGGTTGTTTGCACAACGAGGGAACGGCATGAGCATAACACGATCTGTCAACCCGTTTACTGGGGAGTGCTCATTCGAAAGGGACCGATTTCGATTTTGAAGAGGACACTGAAATGAACAAATATTTGAACCAACTGTTCCATCTTAGCATTCTTCTTTGCTCTAACCGTGATGGCCAAAACAGTGAAGCAACTCCGTTCAGAAGTGTGCGCGTTCAAAGAACGGCACCCCGCCGCGTCGAAAACGGACATCGTGCGGCACTTTGTAAACGCCGGATACGCCCGTTCCGGCATTCACAACATCTTGGCACTATTAGACAACAATTAGAGCATGGAAAGAAAGCCCGGTTCCGGACGGCCGACGACCCTGAGCGACAAGAAGCTCCAAAGGATGCTGAAGATGAACACCGAGGAAAAAGTGGCTACATCGCTGCCTGCGCTTGGCCAGGAAGTCGGTTCAACAGACCAAACAGTGAAAAAGTACCTGGCGAACATGAACATACATGTCAGGAAGCGGAAGTCGCGTCCACTGGTTTCGGAGCTGCAGGCAATGACGCAGCGGCAGCGGCTGAATAAGATGGTCAACTCGATTTTCCCGGCGATTCACGACGTGGTGATGGTGGTGATGGACGACGAGACCTATCTCACCCTGGATGGCAACGATTGGCAGGGCATTTCGTATTCTACTTCCCCCACGAAGGAAGTGAGCTCCGAGATGAAGTTCATTTCACACACCAAGTTCCCCAAGAAGGTGCTGCTGAGGCTGATAGTCAGCGAGAAGGGGATGTCAAAGCTGCTCTTCTTTCGCTCCGGACTTGCCGTGAAAGGGGAAATTTATAGTACGAAATATAGTCGATCATCAAGAAATACCATAAGGGCGAAGACGCGGTGTTCTGACCGGATCTGGCGTCAGCCCACTACTCGAAGCGATCGTTGGAGGCGATAGAGCGGCTGAATATCGATGTGGTACCCAAGTCGGCGAACCGGTCAACGTCCCCCAGCTGCGTCCCATCGAGAATTTCTGGGCCAACCTGCAGCGTAAGATCTACTCCAACAATTTTGTCGCGAAAACTGAGGAGGAATTTTTTGCAAGTAAGCTTAATTTATCAAAAGCAATTATCTGTCACAGCTTTTTTATTATCACCATCCGAAAAGAGTCCACTTTTTTAATGCAAACGTTACAATGGAGACAACTTCTGTGTACAGCAGAGGCCACAACGGCCTTGGTCTGATTGGTAAGGTAAGGTTGTTTGACCTGCATTCACCAATTTTTACACACGTTGTATGTCCCAAGCGTCATCTGTTAGTTCTTTGTGTAATTACAGCTGATTTGGTAATAAACGTGAAGCAACTTTGAGTGGTAAATCAAGCTCATGTTTATAATATGTAAAGTTTTTTGAAGAAATCGGCGGGAGTCAGAATAATTAATGGCAATATTGTATTTGTACACATTTCTGTTGGAGTGAACTACGTTTACTTTGTACGTGACCTCAAAAAAAAAAAAAAAAAAAACTGTTGTTTTAAAACACCAAACTTTACAGCAGTGTTTACGTTCATAGAATCGTTGGTTCTACTCTCTCTGTAAATTCTTAAGGAAAAATATCAGTTAGATCAATTTTCAATGACCATGACGAGTTAAAGTGACTATGTTTGTTGAATAATTTATCCAAATCCAAATTCGAACCGTTCCCTGAGTCACTACATGAGAAGAAAATTGTATCGTCTGTCCAGGATGATAACCAAGCATTGACGTTTTGAATTCTAATGGGTACATGTGGTTTTCCGTTCCACTTGTTGATTTGGTTTGCACTGATAGAAATTGGAATGAAAGGTTGGTGCCGTTGCTAGGATGAATAGGAGTTGCTAGAATAGCGACGATATTTCATCGATATCGTTTTATGGTACAATTTACTATTCATTCGCGAATGAATGAATCGTAATTATCGCGATAATGGCTTGTGGAATCGCTTTTCGGGAACAACGATGCTTTCGCGTGCCGCTTATTGGTTCCCGTGTATTCTTTTCATTTGCGAATTAATGGATATTACGGTGCATTGTTGGGAAATCAAAACCATTATGAGCTGTTTATTGTCAGTCGCTCGTTTGAGGTCGGTCTCGAATCTAGGAATCGATTTTTTTTGTTTAATGGGGATTAGCGCTAGGAGAACCACATATATTTGCGTGCTCCAAGAAAAAGTACAACTTCTTTTATCCAGCAAGAAAACGACCTAGCCAGCAGGTGCTTAATGTGTCTCCATAAATTACCAACCATAATGTATCATGTCAAAAAGCCACCACCACCACCACCCCGTAAGACCATTTTAAGCATGAAGAACCTCCCCACCCCCACCCCTAGAAGCATGGTTCTTCGCCGGCGACCAAGAGAAGAGCAACAACCGAGCAGCAGCAGCATCAAGTGATACATTACGGGCGTGTGGCTTTAAAATCTTCCGAAACCGACACCTTCCTTCTGGTTCTGTGGGGGAAACTCTCCGAGAACGCAACTGTGCTCACCCTCAACGACTTCCCTCGTTGAGTTCTTTACTTCCAGTCGGAGGATGTAAATATTCGCCACCACTGGCTGCTACCATCAAATCGGTTGTTACTAAGCAGCAGAGTGGCAGGATATCGCCTTTCGTTTTTTCTTTCCCCTCAATCTGACAACCTGAGTAAAAAATCAAGTGTGATAAATAATGGAGCATTCAACCCAATCAATTTGACTGATTTTGTGATTGAATGGAAAACAGTCGATTCCCAAATCATCGTAGCAACTTTTACCCGGGGCACTTCGGAAGAAAAAGAAACACCCAAAATTGACTGGCGAAGGTGGGAGTTGAAAATGTTGATTTGAGTAAGTTAACACCGCGTGGGGAAAATCTGTGGACCGGGTGCATGTGTTCTGTATGGGATTTTTTCGCCTTCTTACCGGTTGATTTTCCGGACTTGTGCTACCAAAGAGCAAAGTCGGCAAAGGTGTTGTCGGAGTAATTTCATGGCGCGATTGAAGTCGTTCTTCCGGGTGAACATTTTCCAGTATTATTTTTTTTTTCCTGCACTTGTTTACCCACCCCGACGTCGTGGGAGGGGAGGAGTTCAAATACGAAAATTTGTTAATTTCGACGGTTGACGCTGTACGATATTAGCATATAATTATGCGAAATGCTGCTTAATTTTGACGAATTTATGGGAGCCAAACGTGACTCCGACGACGACGTATGTGCTTCAGCAGCATGCCACCACCGACGACCCGACCCGGGGGGTGGGTGAATGGATGCAGGAGAAAATAAAAAGCCACGATTGGGGAGATTCTGTTCCATGTGTGTTGACGTGTTTTATGGAAATAGAATGTGCTAATGTATGCTAAGCTCTGTTGAAATCGAGCTGAACAGTCCTTCTTTTTTGGATTTCCATTCTTGAGAGAATAAATCTGCGGGATTAACACGTGGCAGTCCCGGTTGATGACAGTGGATTTGCGAAGGATTTCTGATTTTGTGACTTATTCCGAAAACGTTTGTTATGATGAAAGGATACTTCTTTAGGCGACAGGCCTCTGTTTCTCTCTCTCCCATGGATCATGGATCAACAGAGGTTTTTATTATGAAATAATATTTTTTAGTTTTCTCCACTATTAAGTTAAAAATAATAATGACTTCTTTTAAGACATATTCATCAACAAAACGAAGTACATATTTAAACTTAAACGATAATTTTAAAAACTTTGTTACCTTCCAAAAAAAAATCCACTGTGCCTGTCGGCCTGAACCTCAACAATTCAAATTAAATTAAAATTCAAATTTCTACTCTTGATAACGATGCTCCAGGGTCCAGCAATTAAATTGCTACATTGAAACAAACAGATAAAATGATATTTTTCAAATTTATTCAACTTCGCTTGAAAACAAATCACTTCCCAAGTAGCAATTCAAATGCAAATTGGTTTTATTCATGTTTTATGGTAGTTTTATCATAGCATTCTGGAGTTCATCCGGTTTCATCGGGGCATTTTCCAAGTTAAGGTGGTTTTAATTCATTAACAGTTCTCAAGAGTGATTAAAGAACACTTGAAGAAACCTCCATAAAACTACATCATTTATAAGTGTAATTCACCTTATCAGTTAAATTTTATTACCCCCTCTCAACCGACATTGTTTCGTCAAGACATTTTTGTACTTGCATAAAACCTGATACAAGTTTTGTAAAAGTTTTATGACATTCTTCATTAAGATGAATGTATCTTGGAAATGCTGCCATAAAACTCTCTTAGAACCATTTGATTTTAAATAAGAGCACATATTCTTGAGAAAGAACATTATGTGAAAAAAAAAACAAACTGTCACAATGGACGCCCACAGGTGGAACAAATTAAAAACCAGCGGATCGTTCAAGCGGAAATTCAATAAAAACCTATTCAATATATTACACACTCCTTCATCTCAGCCACCAACGACAATTTTTTTTTTTTACCATTCCATTGGATTCGCAGCCTACTGAGACTAACTTATCAAAAGGGTCCATGCGTTATGCGTAAAACGAATAAAATAAAATGGTGCAATGTGTCACCAGTTGAAAACCGAAATGCATAACTCATGATATTTGATTTTCTGCCAGTTATGCAAGTTAAACCTAACATCTCAGGTAGTGTGTTATATGGCGCACCACCGTGGAAATACAGCGCAGTACTTTTGACGTAAGGTTTAATGTGCACTTCGATTGTAAAATGTTATGTTAATGTTGAATTCTCCCGAGTCGTGCATTTCAGTTCCCAATAGGCTACACAATATTTACTAATTTTCTAAAATTCACTCGTCAAGTTCAACATGTTCGCTCTTGAGTTGACCTACTATTTATTTATTTATTTATTTCGTCAACCGATCGTAGACTACATATTTACGCTTAGTTCTATCTTCTATCTTCGCCTAGAAATAAAATAATGTTACTACGTGACATTGTTACGTCAATTGATTCACAATGCAGATTATAGAGAGACATCATTCGGTTAATTGGTCCAAATTTCGCATAGTTTGTCCGCAGGTGCTCTTGTGATACTTATCCAAGGCTTTCGCTAGGTGTCCAGACAGCGAAAGCTATAGGGTTGAGGTACGACAAACTCGCCGGCCACTTCGAGCTCTAAATGAGCCCTGGAAAATGTTTCGCAATCCAGAGTTGGGTTTTCTTCGCTTTGTGAGCCAGCGCGGAGTCCTATTGGATAAACCAATCCCTGGAACCAAAATGATGATGTGCCCACGATTTGACGACGTTATGTAGAACTAGTTCGCCCATTTTTTTTTTTTTTAAATTATTACTAGCTGAACCCGGTGCGTGCGCTGCTATGCTTGAAATTAAATGAAGGAAAATTTAATATAACTGTCACGTTTATGGTTTTTTTTTCGAAATGAGTTTTTTTCTTCTTGAATAAGCAGGGGTTCAAACTTCTATCAAAACATGCTTCTTACCAGAGAAATACACGGTTTGTGTTAAAGTAACCTGGATAATTCTCATTTTTGGTTGAAATTTGTGTTTCATTTGTATGCGAGCGCCCCTTCCTGAGAGAGAAGGGGTCTCAAACAATCATAAGAACCATTCCCCTTCATATAAATTTTCACGATGGTCGGTTCAGAACTTTCCGAGTCTATAAGGGTCTGACAGACAGAAATTTTTATGTATATAGAAATCTAGCCTCCAAAAACCTCCATATGCTAAAAGTGGTTTCATTTACTTGATTAGTTCTCGAGTCATGCAGAAATTTGCTTTTTATTTGTAGGGGGAGCTCCCCTCCCCTTCAAAATGGGGAGGGGTATTGAACTGCTATAGAAACATTTCTTGCCTCCAAATACCTCTACCTGCCAAATGTGGTTCCATTTGCTTGATTAGTTCTCGAGTTATGCAGAAATTTGTGTTACATTTTTATGTAAAAACACCACCCCTCCCTCCCTCTTCCAGATGGCGTAGGAGTCTCAAACTTCCATGGAAACATTTCTCTCCTCCAAAAACCTCCACATGCCAAATTTGGTTCCATATGCTTGATTGGTTCTCGAGTTATGCACAAATTTGTGTTTTATTAGCATGAGAGCCCCCCTCTTACAGAGGGCGGAGGGGTCTTGAGTTACTTTAGAAACATTTCTTGCCTTCAAAAACCTCAAACTACCATAAAAACATTTCTTGCCTCCAAAAACTTCCGCATGTTAACTTTGGGTTTCTTTGCTTGATCAGTTCTCGAGTTATACAGAAATATGTGTTTCATTTGTATGGAAGCCTCCCTTTATAGAGAGGGGAGGGGTCTCAAACTACTATAAAAACATTTCTTGCCCCCAAAAACTTCCGCATGTTAACTTTGGGTTTCTTTGCTTGAACAGTTCTCGAGTTGTGTAGAAATTTGTGTTTCATTTGCATGGGAGCCCCCCCTTTCCAGTGAAGGGAGGGATCTAAAACCATCATAAGATTATTTTCCGGCCCTAAAAATCTCTGCATACAAAATTTCACGCCGATCGGTCTTTCCGCTCGCGAGTTAAATCGTGACAAAGGAAACCCCAACTCATTTTTATTATATCGATGATTATAGAGGTCTTAAACCCCAAGGTTCATTCGCCTCTTTGAAAAGAATTTTAATAACACTGAAGTTTTTTTTTACGACGGTAATGGTACCGCGTAAAAAAAACGCGTAAAAGTTATTTAAAAAAAACGACGTAAAAAAAGTCAAGGAAATAAAAATTACATTTCATATTCATATTGAAAGGATATGGTCATAAAGGGTGATACGGTCAAAATTTGGTCAAGGGAAAATGCGTGTAAATCGGTGAAATCGTTTATTTAAAAAATCAAATTAAATTTCTTTTTCAAGTTCAATTAGTATAAAATTCAGGAAAAATATTCAGTTAGGCTTCCGCTTTTCCAAATCCGAATTGCCGGGCCTTACGCTTGACCCCTGCCATCAGATTTTGTACAGCCACCTTGTCCACCTTCTTCGCCGCAGAAAGCCAGTTTGCCTTGAACTGCTGCTCGTCCTTAGCAGTTTTTTTTGTCTTCTTTAGGTTCCGCTTGACAATAGCCCAGTATTTCTCAATTGGGCGGAGCTCTGGCGTGTTGGGAGGGTTCTTGTCCTTGGGAACCACCTGCACGTTGTTGGCGGCGTACCACTCCATGGCCTTTTTACCGTAATGGCAAGATGCCAAATCCGGCCAAAACAGTACGGAACAACCGTGTTTCTTCAGGAAAGGCAGCAGACGTTTATTCAAACACTCTTTCACGTAAATTTCTTGGTTGACAGTCCCGGAAGCTATGAAAATGCTGCTTTTCAAGCCACAGGTACAGATGGCTTGCCAAACCAGATATTTCTTTGCGAACTTTGACAGTTTCGTGTGCTTGAAAATATCTGCTACCTTTCCCCTTCCTTTTGCCGTATGAAACTCCTGTCCCGGAAGCTGCTTGTAGTCGGCTTTGACGTAGGTTTCGGCGTCCATTACCACGCAGTCAAACTTCGTCAGCATCGTCGTGTACAGCCCCCGGGATCGCGCTTTGGCCGTCGTATTTTGTTTATCATCGCGATTTGGAGTCACTACCTTCTTGTAAGTCGATAGTCCGGCTCGTTTTTTGGCTCGATGCACGGTTGTAGACGATACACCCAGCTTATTTGCGGCATCTCGGAGAGATGGTTAGGGTCTCGCTTGAAACTACCGGCAACTCTCTTTGTCGTTTCAGCGGCTTCCGGTTTTCGATTTCCCCCCGATCCAGACTTCCTGGCTGTCGACAAACGTTCCCCAAACACTTGAATTACATATGTAACGGTTGATTTGGCAACTTTTAGCGATTTTGCCAACTTTGCGTGCGAGTAGCTCGGATTTTCGCGATGCGCGAGCAAAATTTTGATACGCTGCTCTTCTTGCTTGGACGGCATTTTGACAACTGAAGAGTGAATTCCAAAATCAAAATAGGAGCAACATTCTACACACACACACACCTTCAAAATGAGGGGTGTTCAGGTTTTTTAAATGCAAAATTGAAAGAAATACGTCAAGTTGATATTGACCAAATTTTGACCGTATCGCCCTTTAAACATGTATTGGTGGTGGAAAATCATGTTTCCAGTAACATTGGCCACCGGGGTTCTGCTACAAATGGATAGAGGTTGTTAATTCAATGTATGTGCAAAACAGTCCATAGTAGTTATAGAGAGTTTTTGTCTTCGGCAAATCTTCTCAGTGTGTCATTCGTCGTCTTTTGACATTATCATATTAGTTCCAAATCATGCCGCAGAGATGGCGCTGTAGTCTATCTTTTCTAAAATAAGCGCTAGAGATTTGCCGTCTTGGGCAAAGTTTTTCAGTCTGTCATTTGTCTTCTTTTGATATTATCATATCTGTTCCAAATCATGCCGCAGAGATGGCGCTGCAGTCTATCTTTTCCAAATGTGGCGCTAGAGATATGCAGTCTTAGGGTAACTTTCTCAGTATGTCATTTGTCGTCTTTTGACATTGTCATATTAGTTCTAAATTATGCCGCAAATATGGCAGCGCCATCTCTGAGGTACGATCTGGATCTAACGTGATTATTTTGAATGCCCTTATTATATACAATTAACATCTTTGCTAAGGACAGCACCTTCCTAGAGCACGATTTGGCAATTTAGATTGTGGCGCCATATTTGCGGCGCAATTTGGAATCAGATGATGTCAAGTGACTATATTTTACATTCTCAACAATTTTACTGAGAACGGCAACTCTCTAAAGCTTCATTTGGAAAAGATTTTTTACTACGCGGTTTTTTACGTGGTCCGTTATTTGAAAAAAAAACGATGTAAGTAAACCGTGTTATTTAAAAAAACAACTTAAAAACAGTCAAGTCACAATAGACGTGAAAAAAATTGGATTGTTGGTGTTGATTTTTGTTGTCGATCAGTACGGACGCCTTTTTTATTAGCTCTAAGTACGATAAATTTGCCGCGCGCGATTTGTTAATTTAATTTTGCCTGATTCAGCTTTGTTTTTTTTTTCTTTCGTAAATATCATGGACTGTGAAATTTGTGCTATTGACACCTCTGGGGATTCAGTGATGTGGTCGTGTGTAGGATGCCAACGGAAATATCATGCGGCATGCATTGACGTGACTGTCCAGCGGGGCTCACTACGGAGGAAGGACAGGAAGGTGGTGGACGTGAACTCATACGTACTAGGGGCCGTTGCCCCCCCCCCCCCTAAGTTTTGATTTTATTTTTAGAATTTTATTATTTGTTTCAATATATTATTATATATTTTTTATCTCTAGAAGGTTGCAAGGTAACTTGTTGCAATACAGTTGATGTTACTCCAATACTACTCAATTAAGTCACAATCAAGTCACTGTATCCAAATATGACGATTTTGTGTTGCTTGGGATGTTCGTCAGATTGCTCCTTTGCCTAAATAAAAAAGCCAAACTACGCGAAGTTGCCTCGATTTTGTAACAAGTTGTAGCAAAAAAGCGTAAAAAATTGACATCCATGAGAAAAAAGTTGTAATTATATAATAGTTTTTAAATAGTAACGAGTTACAATTTTATTACAATATTTTTCCTTTAACCTAAAACCCAACCTATGTAGCCTAAAGTATCTAAAAACCCCAAGCAGCACACAACAGTCAAAACTGGTTTCAGCAGCTCTATTGTGACTTAATTGAGTCACAGAGCAGTCACCTTTACTGGGTTGAAACAAATGTGCTACTAGGGAAATATCTCCTAATCTGTAATGTAAGCTATTAGATAAGCAATGATTGATTTTTTTCCCTGCTAGCTGAAAGTTGAAGAAGCTGCTCAATAAAATGTTCAGTTCTTGGTTAATCAAAAAACTGAATATTCAAACCTATGCTATAGCTTTCAGAAGCCAAATAATACTAGATTAAGAAACACAGTTGATAGTTAGAAAAAGTATCAACGAAAAATATTTATTTGAACTATTCATGGCATGGGTCAAACCGCACCGTTACCCCGCTTTCCCCGTTTTAGGGTACTGTAGTTTCGTATTATTGAGAATATATGTTGATCATATCTTACAGTTTGAGTCAGCGTGTGAGAAGCAGAACAGCAAGCTAGTCAGGGCGAGAGGTTGCAGTTGTCTTATCCTATTCAAATAATTTATCCGTTTTTATGAGCATGAGCAGGATAATGAGCATGATTGACCGCCCGAAGATGTTATTCCGTTACTGCCAGTTCAGCTGTTATTACTCAGAAGATCAACAGATGATGCAAACATGCTCAATGTGTAAAACTGGTGATCCCAAACTAAGGCAATACCGGCGCTGGCCTCGCCCGAATGCAGCTCAAATAAGGAAAGGGTAGGAATGCGTTAACGTTTATTTGGACGTTTTATTGGAAGCCGAGACCACCGCCGCACTTCCACGAGAAATCACTGGGATTTTGGATGACAAGATTGGGTGGCAGCAGGGTTCGTTTTGGTAAACAATAAGCTGAATTCACGCTTCGTTTAGTAAAATATTTAAATACTAGTACCGATTTCTGATTCGAACCAATTACAACAGTAAGGATGCTATTGGGGCCACACACAAAGTGTAATGGTGTTTTTTCATCGGAAAAACAAGGTGATTTTTTATAATGTTGGAAATCCGATTTGATCTGAGTTAAACCAATAATAAGGATGCTATTGGAGCCACTCACAAAGTGTGATGGAGGTTTTCCGTTAGGAAAACAAGGATAATTTTATGAACGCTTGAGAGACGCTTTGTTGTTCTCTTACTGTGCTCACTCGATCACTCGTTACACCGAATTATAGATAACCGAAACAACACGAAACGCGCCATGCTCGATAGGATAATAGTGCGTAATAAAGCATCGACACAACCTTTCACAGCCGATGCTCGAACCAAACTCTTTTTTCGTAACTTACTATTTTTACTACTGTATTCTACAATCTATTGCACTGCTGTAACTAATAACTGTATCAATCAAGTTGAAGTATCTAATGAACAATCTATGCTAATCCATTAAAAATTGAAATTTAGGGATTTCGTAAAAATAAGAGTCCGTAGATGCATGTTGTGCCTTCTGGTAACTTTATGTTTCTATTGATATCCATGCTCATCGGTTTAATACCAACCGGGAGAGACTTGGCCATATACAAATGGATTTCATTATCTCCAGTCCGCTCAACCAATCGCAACGTTTTGTGATAGATTGGACGGATTATTATAATTTGAGATAACTCCATGCAGATGTCTTCCAAGTTTGGCAGATCGACAAGCAATCGGTGGAGAGTTTAGAGGAAGACCGGAAGAATAAGCGATGGTTCTGCGCGTGTTTATAAACAGAAGAACCTTCATAACAAAACGAATCATCGGGTAAAATACATACGGTTTTTTTTTTTAATTATAAGCAGTCTGAAGCAGTTATTTGATTCATTTTATCCAGAAGAACCATAAATGGACATTCGAAAGTTTTTCAAAAGTAAGTATAATATTTTCCAGCATGTAATTAAAAAAACACAAGCAAACAAAACAAAACGAATGTTTTTTCATGCAGCTGAAATAACCACGAATAGAAAAATATGCAA
Source organism: Aedes koreicus (assembly GCA_024533555.2). Lineage (NCBI taxonomy): Eukaryota > Metazoa > Arthropoda > Insecta > Diptera > Culicidae > Aedes > Aedes koreicus. The sequence goes on along the minus strand of JAHHFK020005060.1, from coordinate 60,411 downwards.
AATGGTTGTATTTCTCCAATTTGAACAACAATTTTAATGTAATTCAATGATACACCGTTTTGGTTTCATACTACTCATATACACATGATTGCTACATATACCATGTTTCGACAGAACGTGTTTCAGTTGGATCATATGAATTTCTTTTCGTCATTGATGAATAAAATTTCTTAAATTATTTACTAACTACTCGTGTGTTGAGAATGCAAGTAGCAACAATTCAGCACAAAAAACACATCTTGCTTACATTTTATACTTACGTCGTTTTAAAAGGTTATGTTTGATGTTCCTGTTTAAAAAATATCAGATAAAATAATTATACTAAAGGTGAGCAAAGGGGACACAAACCATAAGCTATAAACCACCAAAACTCAAAATGTATGTTTGTTAAAAGCTAATCACTTATTATTTGAACAACAATTAAAAAAATATAATCTATTGAAACGGTGTGAGCATGGTGAGTAAAAAACGGTGTTTCTTCTGTGTTGCTTTGGGTGAGAGGGTCGCGGATGAAAAGTACATTTTCAGTACAAACTGCAAACAAATTCGGTGGTTATTCTATACAAAAATCCAACATGACCCGTTAAATGTTTGGCATTCAATGTGGTTTGATTTAAAAACATGGGAAAAATCGAAAGTTTTTAAAATGGTTTTTTTTTATTCCAGAACAAGCCTAGAATTGTTTAATCTTGTTGCAAGAATCGGACGGGTATTGTCAAATACTTTGGGTGAGAGTAGAGAAGATAATCCACCCGTCATTCAGGCGTAATGTCACATAAATGGGGCTCCATTCCCGCTCCATCTGTCGGAACATGAAAATGGCCCTACTCTACTGGTCCACCGGGCGTTGTATTGTCCGTTAATGTAAATTGTTCAGTATGTGCAACCACTGGTTGGAGACGATGTAATTCTCTCTCTCTCTCTCTCTCTCTCTCTCTCTCTCTAAAAAAAAAACTCGCCCCCCCCTATTTGAAATCCTGGCTACGCCTATCCCACCAACATAAAATAAATTTCCCTTAATAAATAAAAACAGGAAGTTATTTAGAAAGGTAGTCCCCTTAAAATAACACATCACGTTATTTTGTCATCGACATGACCATAACCGAAATAAAATAAACATACATACTTAAAGACTTGACCTCACGAATAAACAACCAACCGCCCCACAATAAACAACCAACAAACCAACCTAACCCAACCAACTTAAATTACACCGCCAGCCTACATAAAATATGCATACTACACCCCGCGCGAGATTATAAACACGAGCGTCCCTCCACACCCCCTCTCTGTCCCCCCCGGGCCCACCACCACGTGAGGCGCGCACAACAAGACACACACGTTTTTTCCGCCAAACCGCCCCCTCCTTAGCAGAAAACCCACACATTTTACCACACTTATTTGAGGAAGCTGATCCACATGAAGTAATTCCTGATTTTTCGAGTGAGTCTTGTGAGAATAATAAAATAGAATTAACTGAAACATTAGTTTATTGTCAAAGTTTTAATCGTATGTGCAGTGCACATAAAATTAACGATTGGTGAAATCAAAAGTGAGGAAGTTTTCGGTGGCAAATTTAATGTATTTAGATGTGACCGTGACTTGACATTATCAGAGAAAAAATCTGGTGGTGGTGTGCTTATTGCCGTCAATGCAAACCTCCAAGCCAAAATAATCCCTAGTGAAAAACATCAAGAATTTGAAGACGTGTGGGTAAAAGTAATGATAAATGAAGAACTTTGACTTCATTTGACAAATTTTTAAACATCGCGGAATCTAGATTTCAAGTTTTGGAGCCTAAAACCAAGGTGCACATTTATGGAGATTTCAACCAGAAAAACAGTTGATTTTATTCACGATAATGATAACGAATCTTTGCTGCTTCCAATTGTAGGTGAAAGTGAAACTTTACAACTTATTTTTAATAAAATCAGCCAACCAGGACTTCATCAAATTAATCATGTTCGGAACCAGCTTGACTGCTATTTAGATTTTGTTTTTACTTATTGTACTAAAGATTTTAGTATTGATGAAGCTTATGACCCACTATGCAAGAATGAAAAATTTCATACTGCTATAGAATACTCATTATTCTCAGATTCTCATAGGCAACGTCCAGTGGATGCAGATTACGAACTTGTTTACGATTTCAAAAACATAAACTATGTTGAAATTAACAGAAAACTAACAAATATAGATTGGCAGTACCTTTTAAAAAATGAAAAAGACATAAACAAGGCCGTAGACATATTTTGTAACAATCTATATGCCATTATTGACGACTACGTTCCAAAGAAAAAGAAGAGAATACTAACAAGCTATAAACAACCAGTATGGTATACACGTGAAATCAAAAATCTCAAAAACAGGAAACAAAAAGCTCACAAAGCATACAAAAAAAATCAAAAGTTTACCAAATTTAGATAAATACATAGATATCTGTAGAGCACTTGATGCAGAAATATCATCAGCAACCCAGATAAGGAAAAGGCAACCCGAATTTATCAACAGAAACGAAACGAATGTCGTAACGTCATCCGAAGAGCTAAAGCTTGTAGTTGGACAGATTTTTTAAATGGCATTAACAGCAGTCAGTCGGCTTCCGAACTCTGGGGGAAAGTTAATGCTCTCAGTGGAAAGAGAAAACTACATGGGATAGCGTTAAAAAAACAAGATACCACCATCACGGATCCAGACATCGTTGCCAATATGCTCGGCGAGTATTTTCACTCTCTTTCGGCTCTAGACGGCTACTCGAACGAATTCTGCCGAAAAAACTCCGTATCACCTGGGTCAGTCTCAAATGTTATAATTCCAAATAACATCCAGTTACAAGAGATCAACAAACCGTTCCAGTTCAGCGAGCTAACATACGCCCTATCCAAGGCAAAAGGCCAATCTGCCGGTCCGGATGAGATAAGTTATCCTCTCCTTCGAAACCTAACCCACACCCCCCACCCCCCCCCCAACCCCCCCCCCCCCCCCCCACCCCCCCCCCCCCCCCCCCCCCCCCCCCCCCCCCCTCCCCCCCCCCCCACCCCCGCCCCCCCCCCCCCGCCCCGCCCCCACACTCCTCTCATAAAAGAATTCCTAACACACAGAAATTTTCAAGTCAACGTTAGAAACCACACATCAGCCATATTTAAAGAAGAAACTGGAGTACCACAAGGGTTCGTTCTGGCCGTTACACTTTTTTTAATCAAAATGAACGGAGTCTTCAAATTTACCAGCAGAGACCTTTATCTTTATCTACGCCGATGACATCGTGCTAAAGCTAGCAAGAAGCACACTAAAGACAATTTGGGCAAAGCTTATCCAAACCGCAAATCACATCAACAACTGGGCATCAACGGTCGGTTTCAGATTAGCTGTGGAAAAATGTTCTTTCACTGTCTAGGTAGCCAATCAATCAATCCCTCAGCGAAACTCTGTTACGGTTCTAGAAGTAAGAATTGATCGGACTCTATCGTTCAATCTTCACTTTGACGACGTTAAAAATCAATGCAAAACCAGGATCAACCTTATCCGTTCCTTAGCATGACGGCATCCTGATAACAACCGCGACATCCGAACTCGTATCACTAAGGCCGTAAAATAGATTTCAGGCGTTCTCATCACCTACGGTCTACTTCCTTTGAGTCCGGGAATTGCTGCTTGCATAGAAGGGGGGTTCTACCTTTCGATTTCGAGTAGCACTTTCAGTATGCAAACGAGCGACCAGCTTCTTGGAAAGGACTTGCGGTTCAAATAATGGAGTATTCCTACTTGCGGAGGCCAAAGAACTCCTAGCTAGAAACGCCAACCAGGAGTTCCTCCCAGTGGCCGAGGTCCAAGGGTTGGAACCATCCAAACAATCTCTATCGACCACAAAATACAACAAACATACAACGCTGGTTCCAAACCGAATGCTGTAAGCCAAAGCTTTAAGGATCTGATCCAGAAAAAAAAAATACAATAATCAATCCATTTGCTACTCAGACGGCTCAGTTTCGCAAGGCAGCGTCGGTATCGGTATATCCGATCGCCAAACAAAAATATCTGTCATCGACTTCCGGACCAGTGCTCCATATTTTCAGCTGAAGCAGCATTTGTTGCCATTACAACTCCGTTTCCCCGTCCTATAGTTCTGTAAACCGATTCAGCTAGTGTAATAGCAGCCCATGAATCCGAAAACCCGACGCATCCATGGGTCCAGGGTATTTCAATGTTCGCCCCACCCGAAACTACTGTCGCATGGGTTCCTGGACACTGCGTTATGAAAGAAAATATCGAAGCAGATTACTTCGCAGCATCCGGACGTTAAACTAATTATTACACAAGAGAGGTTCCAGGCCCGGACTTCAAAACTTGGTTCCGTAATATCTTCTGGCCTGCCTGGCACCGGAATTGGATGAACTCTCGCACTCCGTTTGTACGCAAGATAAAAGGGGACAACCATCGCTGGGAGGACACGCCGGGCCATCGCTCTCAAATCATCCTTTCCCGCCTCCGCACAGATCACACCAGCGCATCACATAATATGACAGGCAATGGAGATTTTCGTATATCCTGTATTATATTATATGTAAAGTTCCTCACACTGTGGAGCACTTCATATGCCGCTGTCCTCAATACCAAGGGGCCAGAGATTTCTTCGACATACCTGGCAGCATTCGTGAGGCACTCTGCGATGTCCCCAGTCGCACAGCTGCTCTCATGGGATTTCTCCGGGAAGTCGGACTGTATAACAACATTTAATTGTACCGACTGGCCTGACAGCTAGTAGAGGATTCCTCAATGAATCCAGGCTTTTCCTGTTCTAAATCGACTATAATACTCACAATATGACGACTCGACTACAAACACCACACCACCAATGGTATAACGGACTCGATCCTCGCTTCGGCCTTTCCAAACTAAACCACGCACGAATAAGACTGGCCAGCCCACGACAACCGCTACGAACCTGGACTCGATCACGTTATGGAAGACACATTTGGAAAACCACTCTGGGGCACTCCTTCTGAATCCCCATCCACTTTTTCAGTCCCCGTCTGCCCCGTTGCCAAATACGCAACTCTGTCACTTCGAGAGTAACCTTCTGAAACTCTCTGTCGAAGAAAGAATCATCCACGTCACCTGCAGCTAGCCATCCGCAACGATGAGGAGCTGAACAAACTTTTCTCCGGTGTGACCATTTCACAGAGTGGTGTCCTGCAGCCCAAGAAGACTGAAGAAAATTTCAATCGCGAACCATGTTATCAACTAAAATCCGTCCTTTTCAGGACGATCAAATCAAGTTGCCAACTAAAGAGTATGTTTGATAGAAATTTCTCTTGAGATCATCGAAATTTTCATTACCACGCACCGGCTCAATATGGTGTTGCTTAAACAGCCGCGTCTCGGAGAAAATGGCCAAATCAATCGCCCACATCATCTTCGTGGTCAAGTGGTTAGCGGCGTCGCCCGTCGTTCAAGCGGTTGTTGTCATGAAGTTGAGGGTTCGATTCCCGCTCCAGCCTGTGGAACTTTTTGCAAAACGAAAATGTCCAAACTGGTCTACTTAAGTTGGTTAAGTTGTTCGTAATTCGCTCTACACCCAAACTAAGAAAGTAAGATTGTAAGACAATTTCGTTTGATTTTGTTCCATTCTTGCTATTGATCGTAACTTGGATGAAAAATCTAACATTAGTTGTGGGCAAAATAGCAACAGCAATTCGAAATGAAAAATTGAACGTGTGCGTGAGGTTGTGCGCAGTGATATTTAGTTGATGAGTAAGAGATGTGTGTCCCGAAAGTCAGATGGCTCACCAAAATATAATACGATATTATATTACGAGATCAGGATACGAACCGTGAACGTCAGCGCGGCTGCTCTTGATGGCAACCATTCAGCCACTTTGACAAAGCAAAAGTAGTTGAATAGAAACCCTACGGTTAGTTCACTTGGCGAGGAATTCAGGGTACAGCAATGAAGCAAATGGACATATTTTCCACCAAGCTATGTGCATCCTGTCGTTAACAAACTTCCATGGCATTGTTTATTTCATAGAATGCTTTGTCGATGATCAGTGAGAAAAAATAGAACACTTGACGGCGGCAATACAACAGTGGCCAATAGCGTTGCGGCATTTTGTAATATCGACTCATCCATATTGTATATTGATATGTTGGTGATGATTGAATAAGGATCCTAGAGCGATAAATTTGTTTCGAGCTATTTTTGCTTGCCAGTCGCTTGCACACACTTGCATGGCTTCATTTGTACCATAAAACGCTTTGTGGTTCAAAATGGGCAAAATTGCCTTTTCTGAATCATGCGGATTTCTCAAGACATGATTGCAAAAACTGCACTTGCATTTTTTGCCACCTTCTCAACTTTTGGGTGTATGTTCAATCGTCAGTCCGTACAATCTCGAGTTGAAGACGGTGTATATGCCTATTTTTATCGTAGTATCACGTGCCGCCAAACACTCAGGCTGTCCTGCACCCCAAGAAAACTGATAAGAACATTTCAATCGCGAACCATGTTCCCTCCGTAAACACAGGATCCATTTCACACTTACAAGCACGTTGGACATTTTAGCGCCAACATTTGATTAGGGCGAATCTGCTTTTGTAAACAAACACTTTGTCTGCTAATTTATCGGAAGTTGAATACAATTCCTTCAAATTGAATATATCAGCGGATAGAGATAAAGCTCCTCTTCCTTAAAGAGCGCTTAATTTGTATTTGTGACCTTTTGTTCAAGAGCAAATGACTACGAAAGCCATTGTTTACAAAAGCAAATTCGCTTTAATTTAATGTTGGCGCTGATTTAACAAAAAAATATCATTAACAGTCAATTCGAGCCGAACTGCAGTTTCTATAAATTTTCGTGGAGAACCAATAGCAGAAGAAGAACCGCAGTCTCACACACCAATAGCATAGGGTTTCATGGTTCTATAGACTGAATAGAATATAGTAGAAATTTATTAATTCGATGACATCAATTTCTTCACATCAACAAGCAGTCCTACGTCAACTTTGCAGTTATGTCACTGACATAACTCACCCTTTCGTTTTTTCAAAGGCAGATCAACATCTACTAATCTATTGGAATTTGTAGAATTTTCCTTAGGTGCAATGGATAGAGGATATTTTGTGGAAGCTTTATATACTGACTTCAGCAAAACGTTTGATAGAGTTGACATTCCATTGCTAAATTTCAAACGTAAGTGAGTGGGTTTAACCAGGACACTATTAAAATGGATCGAATCTTATTTGATAGATACAACACAGGTGGTATGTTTCAAAGGAAAGATCTCTAGAGCAGTTAATGTCACCTCAGGAGTTCCGCAGGGATCTCATTTAGGTCCACTTTTATTTATTCTTTTTGTTGATGATGTTATTCTTGAGTTAAATCATCTTAACGTTATTAGCTATGCTGATGATATGAAACTATATATGGAAATCTGTAGTAAGTTAGATTTTCAGAGCAAAATTGATGTTTTCTACGAATGGTGTGTTAAAAGTATGCTTGATATTAATATTAAAAAGTGTAACATCACATCATATTCAAGAAAACTTACTCGTCATGATTTCACGTGTACTCTAGGAAATCAGTTAATTGAAAGATGCAACAAAATTAGAGACTTAGGAGTGATTCTTGATTCCAAATTGACCTTTGTAGATCATTTTAATGCAACAATTCTCAAAGCACATAATATGTTAGGATTCTTAAAAAGGTTCAGTTATCATTTTAAGGATCCATACACTATCAAAACACTTTATGTAACGTACGTAAGATCCATTCTCGAATATTGCTCTGTTGTTTGGGCTCCATATCAAGAAACATACATTAGTCGTATAGAATCTGTACAAAAACAATTTTTGTTATTTGCTCTTAATAAACTAGGCTGGAATTCATTTCCTGTTCCTTCGTATGCGTCTCCTTGCATGTTAATTGATATTGAATCACTGAAGAAAAGACGAGAAATTGCTATGATTTCTTTTGTTAATAATGTTATCTCGCAGTGTATAAATTCGGCAAATCTTTTAGAAAGTGTGAACTTTTATGCACAATCACGCATTTTTAGAATTATAAATTTATTTCATGTAAGGCCTCAGCGAACAATTTATGCTAAGAATAGACCAATGAACAGAATGATGAACATCTATAATGAATATTGTGAATTGATTGATTTTACTATGCCTAAGGCGGTAATAAGAAATTTTTTGAATTACAGTGAAATAAAAATACCGATACCAAGATTATACAGTGTATTTTATTCTCTGAATATTTCATGACAATCCTTGTTTTTGAGGACGAGTTTAAAGTGATGCAATTCAACTGTGAGCACCCTTTATTGAAAAATATATTCTTTGTCTTACGGCTATGTCTCACGATATTGTCACTGTAAGTCGTTCACTTTTCGCCACTATAACAAAGATTTAAATTTATGCTCCACTATCTTCGAACTAATTTCGATTAGGGTTACACCATAACAAACATTTTAGCTATTACCGGGTGTTAATTTTATGCAGAAATCCGATATTTAGGTAGAGTAGATCGCGCGCGTTGCATAACAACAGTATCCCTATTACTCGAATGGAGTTCGCGACATGTATTTTGGTTGATGTTCACTCCTTCAGGGACAAGAACCAGCGGAGCCCCAAACCATCACCGATGCTGGTTTCTGTCACCTGGTGGCCGTCAGCACGTCGTTATGGGATCGTGATGTCTCTTGCAACCAAACTCTGTCGATCTGCTTATTCACGAACTGCTGTACGGTGAAGAGTTTCTCGTCGGTAAACACGATATTCGCCAACCTTCCTTCCAGAGCCCTCTTCAGAAGCGCTTTCGTTCTTGTTTCTGCCTCTTTGAAAGGTCTTGAACCTTCAATCCGATACGTTGAGATCCTCCGCCAACTTAGTGACCGTTGACAAGTTTCTGTTTTTTTTTTACTGGAATACTGTAGAATTTCGCCGAAATCCGGGAAGTCGGATTGCCCAGCGTTCGGCTGTTGAGGGGTTGGTGGAGGATTGCCAAATACAGTAAGGTTTTCTAAGTGTGAAGTACCAATGAAAACTTTAATAAATTTATTAATTAAATCTAAGTTTCATGTTCGGACTGCAGTGGTTCGTCAGGTTCGACATCGACCGATGTTAGTTGGAAGGGAAGGAAGTCCAATAGGAGACCCTTTCCAGGTCTACGGATTTAAACACGACCTTAGCACAGGCCCTGACCCTACAAGGCCTAATTTAGTGGTGTGGTCCAGAGGTACATACACTTTCTTCTTTGCCTTAATCTAACGCGCGGTTTAATTAGACGAACACTTATAAACGGAATTTTATGTACTTAACACAAGATATATTTGCTTAAAACTAATGACAATTTAAAATGCCCGTGGGCTTGGAACCAAGTTCTCCGTTTGGCAACCGAAATGCGACTCACTGATGGATCATTCGTCAGCCTGGTTGATACCGATGTTCAGTGTAGATGCTCATAGCCGAGATGTACGTGAGCATGGAACTCACTCTCCTATCGCCCTTAGTAGTCCGACAATGATCAATCCAGTGCACGATGACTGTTGTTGTGCTGGTGTTAACAGAGGCTATTGTCTCTCGATCGTGCCTTGTATATCCATGATGTAGCTGGTAGATGAACCTCTGTTGGACAATGCTATTGCAGATGGTGATGATGAGCAGGGATGAAGTCTGGGTGGGTTGCCGATCACAAACACTTCATTAAGGCCGTAAAATTTCCCACATTTTGTATCTTAACTTTTTTTTTAAATCATCACACGCTAAAAATTTCTACTGTTCCCAAAACAATTATATAACTGGGATTGCGGGGTGTAGGGTGTTAGCCAAAGGCAGTCGAAGGATTTGTTGACTGGACAAGGGTTGGTGGAGTCGCCAGTCCCTTGTCATGAGAATACACGTGACCTTCTGGCCGTAGACTTTCAAAGGTCCTCATTGAGATCGACTGGCCGTTTTGCAGCGATTTTGGTCTTCAATTACTCCAATAATGCACAGTAATATTCGCTGTTGATGGTTTTATTTTTTTCGAGGTAGTCCTCAAAGAGTATGCTATGACAATCCCAGAAAACCGAGCTGGCCTCAGTCCATTGCCGAGCACTCATTATGTTCGCCGATGTGTAACAGTGGATCCTGGTTTCATCAACAGTTACCAATCGACGCCAAAATTCCTTCCGATTCCGCACCAACAAGTCTAAACACTGTTTCGAAGTGATCTCGCTTTCGTGTTTTTGGTCAAGAGTGAGCATGCGCAGCACCCAGCGGCAGGATTACTTTTTCATATGCAAAATCTCGCCCAAAATATGGCGTGTGCGCTCAGTACTAATCTTTGTGACATCTACTGACTCACGCACCTCCACTTTCCGGTCAGCCAACACCATTTCATGAAATTTTTTGACATTCTCCTCAATAACGGCATCGGAGGGCCTGCCGCTGCGGATTTGATCAGTAGTGGAATTGCGGCCACCACGAAACACTCGAAACCAATATTTAACGGTGTAATCTGACGGAAAATTTGCCCCATAATACTCATCCAACTTTTCTTTTGTTTCCTTCGCCTTTTTGCGTCTCAAAAAACAATGTTTTATGAGAGAACAAAATTCGTTTGTATCCATATTCAACATGATGCCAGACACGACAAAAACAATCAGCTTTCAAAAGAAAACTAAGGGCAGTATCGCACTGAAATTTGGCGTGTATGCCTAAATACGGACGGACTACAAGGAACTATCACCTTTTTTGCAGTAGCATCGCATTCTGGCGATCAAGGAGGTTACTGTTCACCCTACCTAGTAAGTTGCCCAAAAAAATAAAAAGTATCCTTTTATTTATTCAGGCGAATAAGTTTTAAAATAAAAAATCTAAAAGTGAAACCCACCAGTATCACACCTGATCTTTGTGGCTTTATACAAACGTTCTACGACTTGGCACTGAATTAAACGCGCAGAAGATGTAAAACTTTAACTAGTGGTCAAATTCTTGATCTCAACTGCAGATCGATAGCTTGAGACAAGTTATCTCACCATCGACAAGGTGAAAATTTTGACCTTTGAGAGGGATAGTGACATGATGCCAAATCGGGTCCAAACAAAAGTCTATCATCGTGGCTTCTGATGAAAGACAACAATAGTTTTTAACGGCACTCGTTCTGGAAAATTTCTTGGTTGATTATGATGGTGTTGAAACATTTCGCTTATCTGCCAATCGAACAAAGTTATTGCCAGAAAAGTATTTTTTTAAGGCAGTTTTGACAGCTTCTTTGTCCCAAAATATTTAGGCGTTAAATTTTTGGCCTAAGCAGTATGGAAAGCCAGTCCTGGAAGTTGCTTAAAATCATACAGACGTTTGTTTCAGCGTCCGTAGTGGCACACGAATATTTCGTGAAATGATCGCAATACAGTATTCGAGCACGTGATTTTGCCATCAAACTCTGTTCAGAGCTTGGGCTTTTTTTTTGACTGTTTTCGACTTAAATCCGGAACGTAGCTGTAACTTTTTGGACGAATCCTGGCGACATTCTTATTTTCCGAGCCAGAGTTTGAACAGAGTTTCGGGTTCTTCTCTAGCATCTACTTCACGTTTCTGTCCATAGCACGAACCACATATCCAATATGTTTTTTATCACTTCTTAGTTTCCTTTCAACAGCCAAATGTTCAGAAAATGTTTGCAGTACGCTATGGACTGTGGATTTGGACAAAACTAACATTTTCGCGAGTTGACTTCTCGAAAGGTCAGGGTTTTAATTACGGCTGTACAAGACCCGTTTGCGCAATTTTTTTTTTCACTTTCTTCGCCATTTTGAACACGGCTTATGAAATGACGAAACCGATCATAGTCTTTTTAAGAAGAGACACCCAGCTCTGTTTGAGCGAAATAATTCATTCATTGATATAATATTTCGTACATTTACAGTGTTTCGAATGTTTCAAGATTATCACTGATACAAGCCATAGCACAATGCGACAGTTATTTATTTTAGCGTAATTTGGAAATCAAATGACATGTCGCGTTCAATGACTAGCGTAGCTGTTTAACTAACGAAAGAGTAATGTTTTTCCATGCTCAAGCATGATTTGAAACCCGGAACTAAACGTCTTACTCGTCCACTTATTATAATCTTGGATTACCAAATATCGGTTTAAAAATTCAAATTGAAGATGTGTATATAAGCCTAGTTTAATGAAAAATGAGATGCAAGATGGATTTCAGCTACAAATTCTTCTAAATTGAACCTCCTCATGCAATGTATAAAAACATCGACTACTATCATACTACTTTAGTTAAAGTTTACTTCTAAGATTTTTTTTTTAATTAAGGCTAATATATTCATCGTTTTCCCAAACCCTTGGTTCAACAAAAGAATGTTTCAAATATTTTTCCTAAAAACCACAAAATTCACAGACCTGCTCGAAATTCTACGATGCTTTGTTCTTTCTGGTGAGCCTCTTCATCACAAAATGGTCTCCCATTCCCCCAATAACGTATTTCCATCCGCGCACACCCGCCGAGATGGCAGTGGAATCCCGCTTTCTTTTGCCGGATCGAAAGCAGAATGTGAGTGAAGTTATTAATATTGACATCGATGATATGATTATTTTTATATCATCGTCGTTCCAGCGAAGACGACGACGACATCGTCGCCGCCACCGATGACGAGGAGAACGGCCGCCTATTCCGTATCTCCTAGTAAGGTCGCGAAGTCGCGGGTGCGTTCCATCGTCGGCAAGCTGCGGGCATAAATTTGGTGAAAATATTTTTCTTCTCCCCCCGGAAAAAAAATCCAATCGTACGGAGGTAAGTGACATTGGGAGAGGGAGGGGTAAATATCTTCAGCCAATTTACGAGCAGTGGAGTAAATATTTGCGACGAGGAAAAAGTGCCACCGGTTAGGACCGACTCAAATGGATGCCATTGAGTGAGAGACGTTTCAGTGGCAACCGATGAGCAACACGAATCCGAATATGGGATTAGGTCTAAGGACATCGTTCTCTATCGCTCCTTTCCGGCATTCATGTGCGCGATGTAAGACGCTGGGAAAGATTCTCAATAGTGATGATAATGCGCTGAAGGCGACTGGTAGGGGGGTTGGGGAGGAGTGAAAAAACAGGTTCACGGAATTTATGAGCAAACATAATCGAAGATATTCGATAGGAAAATATTTTCCATTTCAATTAGGGTAAGTAATCGGGAACTGTGCATGTACGGAATTAGTTCCGGAAGATGCCATCGTCATGTGAGATGGGATAATTGAATTGACATACGAAAGGAAACATTGCCACAAAGCTAAGGACAGCCACACATCCGACCGATTACGAATTTATCAAGAAAGACAAATTTTCTTTCAAGTTGTTGAAATCCTCCAATTTGCATGTCTTACAAAGTGGGAGGGAAAGACACCTTCCTCTGCCGACCATCGTCCAGATAATGGAAACAAATCACGTCTCTCGTATTAACATCTACCGCACCCGGTTTTCTCAAACTATTCCTGTCACAATCAAACCAGATGGGTCTGCTGAGCGGTGTGTAAGGTTCAAATTTGTCTGGAACCCTTTCTCACCTCTCCAAAAGGAAATAGTAGGAAAGCAAGCCGACAAGGCAAGGATCAATTCATCATCTTATATTTATGCAGCCAAGCAAAACCACTAGTGGCCTTCGACCCATCTCCACTGTTTCGTTTCGGAGTACCGTAATAGAGAGTAACATAACACATATTCAATATATTTTTTAAATATAACAAGAGAGATTTAAAAAGTATTAGAGAGGTAATGTTCGGGTTGCCCCCAGTACGATGGGAATTTGTTCAAAAACCCTACTTCTTTACATCAGTTTGAGCGAATGTCAAAATATCATGTAAATATGCAGGATTCCAACATTCCATTAGAATTTTTCTTATCTTTGGTAAAATTTTCAATGTGAGATTTTGTGGAACTCGAAAGTAAAATTAGACTTAAGCTGTACTAAAAGAAACGCACACCTAATTTTAGCTTGTAACTTATTAATGATTGAGTAAAAATAAGAAAATTTTACTGAAATTTGCTAAGAGTGCAATGTTTAAAATTTCATCACAACCTGTCAAGTGTTTATTGAGATGGCATCGGAACAAGATCAGAACTGTTAAACAATAGGCGCGCTGTCGTGAAAAATCCGACTGCGTCCCTCAGATGAATCGGGAAACACCTGCGACTCCATCATTCGACGGTGTCCCGGGTGGGGAAGTAATTCAAAGCGACCAAGGCGACCCGGTGGCGGTCAGGCAGTGGCGGAAAACTGAAGACAGCTGGAAGGCAAGGAAGGTGTTGAAAATGTTGAAGCGTCGACCGAACTTTCTATCCACGATGTGGCGAAGAAGGCGGAGGTACCCACCTGGCTTGTCAAAAAAAAAAAAAAGAATGTTACGTGCCGGCTTCCAGGTCTACGGAACGACATACAAAACACGAACGCCAAAACACGCGCCAGGAATTTGAACCGAGAGAGGCTGACGAAACCGAGTTGTTTCGTGATGGACAATGATTCTTACATCAAGGCGAACACAAACCAATTGCCGGAGTAGGCTAGCCATTCTTGAGGAGGTAAGGAAGAAGAAGGTGGACAAATTCACTGAAAAGTTCTTGGTTTGGAAGGTCAACTGTGGGTGTGGAGAGATGAGCGAGTCATACATCACGTTGGGTGCCATGAATGGGCAAATCTTCCGAAACGAGTGCCTCCAGAAGCATCATGTCTGCGGTCTCACGGAAGCGAGACGCTATTTTGGCCGGATTTGGCATCCTGCCATTATGTGCGGCCAATGTTAGACTGGTACAGAGAAAAGAATGTTGTTTATGAACCAAATGTTGGGATTGAGTTTTGTGGAATGAACCACCCTTGATTCATTTGTGAACACAGATTTTTCGCTACTCGTAAGACTGGTGAGAAAAACGGACTGACTGACTGACTGACTGACTGACTGACTGACTGACTGACTGACTGACTGACTGACTGACTGACTGACTGACTGACTGACTGACTGACTGACTGACTGACTGACTGACTGACTGACTGACTGACTGACTGACTGACTGACTGACTGACTGACTGACTGACTGACTGACTGACTGACTGACTGACTGACTGACTGACTGACTGACTGACTGACTGACTGACTGACTGACTGACTGACTGACTGACTGACTGACTGACTGACTGACTGACTGACTGACTGACTGACTGACTGACTGACTGACTGACTGACTGACTGACTGACTGACTGACTGACTGACTGACTGACTGACTGACTGACTGACTGACTGACTGACTGACTGACTGACTGACTGACTGACTGACTGACTGACTGACTGACTGACTGACTGACTGACTGACTGACTGACTGACTGACTGACTGACTGACTGACTGACTGACTGACTGACTGACTGACTGACTGACTGACTGACTGACTGACTGACTGACTGACTGACTGACTGACTGACTGACTGACTGACTGACTGACTGACTGACTGACTGACTGACTGACTGACTGACTGACTGACTGACTGACTGACTGACTGACTGACTGACTGACTGACTGACTGACTGACTGACTGACTGACTGACTGACTGACTGACTGACTGACTGACTGACTGACTGACTGACTGACTGACTGACTGACTGACTGACTGACTGACTGACTGACTGACTGACTGACTGACTGACTGACTGACTGACTGACTGACTGACTGACTGACTGACTGACTGACTGTTTTTTTTCTGTGTGATGATACACTAGCCAGTAGACGCCGCTTACTACTTCTAGGTCCGTAGCTATTCGGCATGATTCTGGCTACCGCATTGATGGCCTTCACCGCCTTACCACAGGCATTCAGCTTCAGCACACCGTTGTACATCCCGTTCCAAAGTGTTGAGCCAAAGACGGAACCTTGCGGAACCCCCGCCGTGATGTTCACAGATTTCCGCCCCACGGAGGTCGCGTAGATCAGCACCCGGTTCTGAAAGTAATTTTTCAGAATTCTGCACAGGTAATCAGGGACACTCATTCTGTGCAGCGACTCGGCAATAACCTCCCAGCTGGCACTATTGAAGGCGTTCTGAACGTCGATTGTTACAGCAGCGCAATATCGATCGCCTCTCTGCTTTTGTTTGGACGCCTTTATGACTGTCTTGACCACTGTCCGAATGGCGTCCACCGTAAACTTCCCTTTCCAGAAACCGAATTGCATCCTCGATAGCCCGTGCTCCCTCTCAGTAAATTTCGTCAGCCTGTTGAGGATGATTCTCTCTAGGAGTTCACCAAGCGTATCCAATAGGCATATTGGCCTATACGATGCTGGATCCCCCGGAGGCTTTCCTGGCTTCGGCAACAATACTAATTTTTGTATTTTCCACTTGTCTGGGGAATGGCCTTCCTCTAAACATTAACCTCTAAACTATAGCACATCCCTGAACATTTCCGGGAATGCCTGAATCGTCACTTTCAGAGCCACGTTAGGGATTCCATCCGGTCCGAGTGCATACGGTTTTCGTGGCCACGTCGTTGGATCGTGCGTCGGGAAAAGTCCATCTACGATAACCTTCAGTTTTGCTGGACATAGTTCTGCAGCCATTGATGGGCCTTTGATTTTCGCCATGACAATACGATACGCGTCGCCCCAGGGGTCAACATCAGCGGCTCGGCACAGCTCCTTGTAGCAGTTTGTCTTGCTCAGTCGAAGCTCTCGTTTTAATTTGCACCTCTCTGTCTGCTGCGGTTTTAGCTCTCAGGACACATCTTCTGGCTCTGAGACAACTAGCGCGAAGAATGCTGAGTTGCTCATTCCACCAGTAAGCTGGGCGCCGCTTGTTCCTCGGCTCCAGTTTCCTCGGCATGGTTGCGTGGCATGCCCTTACTAACGTATTCCTCAGCTCTTCCGCGTTTCGGTTCGAGAGTTCGTTGTCGAACTGAATTACCTCAACCAAGAGTTCCTTGTCGAAGACCTTCGTCTTCCACTTCCGCTCGCAATTATTTGTCCTTCGTATTACGACAGGATTTCGCTGGCCGATGCTATACCGGATCGCCAGATGGTCGCTATGAGTATACTCCTCATACACTCTCCAGTTCATATTTGTCATCAGCGACAGACTAAACAAGGTAACAACGATGACGGATTCACGACCGTCCCTGCGAAAAAGTGCTGCTGGAACCTACGTTTGATAGACTAACTTCCAGCTTTGCCAGAGCTTCTAGCAAGCTGCACCCTCTAGCGTTGGTACATCTGCTGCCCCACTCCACAGCCCAAGCATTGAAGTCTCCTCCGATGACGACCGGTCTTCTTCCGATGAGCTTTTCAGTCAGTGCATCCAGCATCTGGTGGAACTGCTCTATGGTCCACCTTGGGGGTGCATAGCAGCTGCATACAAAGATCCCGTTGATTTTGGCGATCTCGAACCCTTCGCATGAACTGGACACTACTTCCTGGATGGAGAATCTGCCCATCACTTGTATTGCAGCCATCACCGCTCTATCTGCTACCCAGTTTCCGTTATCGGGAGGAACACGATACGGTTCCGCAATGATTGCGACGTCACATTTTGTTTCTGTTGTTGACTGCCACAACAGTTGCTGTGCTATGTCGCAATGATTGAGGTTTATTTGGGTTACCTCTATTAGTGACTGACAGACTGACTGGCTGACTGACTGACTGACTGACCTTGGCAACAAAATCTGTGTATTATCTCAAATGGCCGATATGTGAAAATCATTAAAGTAATTCAAACAAATTTTGTTTATTAATTGTTGCGTTGAGTAAAGCAAATACAGCTGATATTGCCTACAATCCAAATAGAAGGAAATAAAACGTACGAATACTGGATTTAATAACACATCTAACGAATAAGAAGAAGTTGCATACATGAAAAAACACAATTTTGTGCCTATAGACCGACATTACATTCATATCCTTTCACTGTTTCGGTATTCATAAAATAAGTCAAGTAACTTTTTGTGATGCATATAATGAAACGCCCTGTTAAGGCTTGTTCGCGACAAAATCTGGACACCCCTAAATACATTGATGGGCAAAATAAAAGGCCCACCTCTTCGTTTTTTCAATTTCTCTCATTTGCTTGGTTCAAATTAAAGTAAACACAGTGTAGTTTTTTTTTCTTATTTTATTTTTTATATTCTTTTTAAGTTTCACTTATGGAATACTGAAAAAAAAGGAGTTTTACTTAAAGAAAAAAAAATCAATTTGTGTTGAAAAAAAAAACAGTGACAAAATAAAGTGCCCACTTCAAAAATCGATATGTTTTCGATAAGTTTCCATTGGAAGACCCCTCGATTGTTTATGTTTTGATATTTTGACATGTTTTGAAGCAAACGGCTCAACCTGGTGCATTTGTATACGTGATCGCATTTGATTCAATTGAAAAAAATGGAGAACGCAGTGCTTTCGAAAGCAATTCCCTTGTGTATCCGAAAATTGGTCGTTCGTGATGTGCAAAACGGTGAATCGCACCGGGCTGTCGCTAGAAGGAACAGTATCAGTAAGGCAGCGGTTGGCAAAATTCTTCTGAAGCTTAAAACGTTTGGATCAGTGGTGGATCGCCCTGGCAGAGGCAGGAAGCGGAAAACGGATGCGAGAACGGACACCAAGATCATGCGCGAAGTCAAGAAGAACCCGAAGGTAACTGTCCGCGAGATCCAGGAAACCCTTCAGTTATCAGTTTCCGGTCGAACTGTTCGTCGCCGTCTCGTAGCACAGGGGTTGAATAGCAAACTTGCCCGGAAGCGCCCATTTATCAGCAAGGCAAACAAAGCCAAACGGCTTAAGTTTGCTAAGGAGCATGCTGATAAGCCCCTAGAGTTCTGGAAAACGGTTCTCTGGACGGACGAATCAAAATTCGAGCTGTTTAACCGAAAGCGGCGGGTTCGTGTTTGGTGCAGATCGGGAGAGGAGCTTCAGGAGCGCCACATCCAAGGCACGATGAAGCATGGAGGAGGAAATGTGATGGTCTGGGGGTGTTTTTCGTGGGGTGGAGTGGGAAGCATTGTGAAAATCGACGGGATAATGACGGCAGATTCTTACATCAACATCCTGCGAGAAAATCTGGAGGTTTCGCTGATCCAGACGGGCCTTGAAGAGAAGTTCGTATTCCAGCAGGACAACGACCCGAAGCATACTGCCAAGAAGACCAAGTCTTTCTTCCGGTCTTGTCGGATCAAACCGCTGGAATGGCCTCCACAAAGCCCGGACCTCAATCCCATCGAGAATTTGTGGGCGATTCTCGATGCCAGGGTTGACAAAACTGGTGTTACCAATAAAAATAACTATTTTGAAGTCCTGGAGCGCGCCTGGGAAGAGCTAGATCCACAGCACCTAAAGAACGTGGTCGAGAGCATGTCGAAGCGCCTGCAGGAGGTCCTGAAGGCCAAAGGAGGACACATCAATTATTGAAATGCTTTTATTTTACTTTAATTTATGTTTTCTGTAGCCTAAATGAAGTGGGCACTTTATTTTGTCACTGTTTTTTTTTTCAACACAAATTGATTTTTTTTTTTTGAGTAAAACTCCTTTTTTTCAGTATTCCATAAGTGAAACTTAAAAAGAATATACAAAATAAGATAGTAAAAAAAAAATGTGTTTACTTTAATTTGAACCAAGTAAATGAGAGAAATTGAAAAAACGATGAGGTGGGCACTTTATTTTGCGTACGTATAGTGTACGTATATCTCTGGAAATACCTCATTAACGCGTGAAATATTTCGCAGACTGATGAACGTATATCTGTTAATTGTGTAGGATAAATTTTTGGTGATACTACAAGCTTTGAGATTGAAGATGGCGTCGAAAGAAGAGCAAGTGCGAAGAGCATTTCTGCGCGGTAGCAATGAAAATCCGGATCTGTCAGGAAGAAAATTTGCAAAAAAAAAGCTTGGTTTTCCTGCAAGTATTGTCCATAACGTTCTTAAATCTTTCGATACACGTTTGACAATAGCCAGGAAGGGTGGGAGCGGAACAAATAATAAACGGATCTCAGGAACCACCAGAAGGACGCGAAGGTGAAGCAAATATTGCAGAAGAGACCAGATCTTTCTGTACGTACTGTGGCTAGAAAAATAAAAATGTC
Organism: Aedes koreicus; assembly: GCA_024533555.2. NCBI lineage: Eukaryota > Metazoa > Arthropoda > Insecta > Diptera > Culicidae > Aedes > Aedes koreicus. Next base: position 40,310 of record JAHHFK020005060.1, on the reverse strand, counting down.
TTTCGTGCATTTTTCCAAGCACCAGCAAGGTATGAAGTCGTTCAAGGGGAAAACTGTACTGAACCGTAATGATAAACAGAATGTGACGGCTAAAACCCGGGCTCGCAAGTTGTATCACGAATATTTGACGAAGCTTTCCTGCGTGATAATGGACGATGAAACTTTGGTATGTGCTGGAAGACTTTAAGCAGCTTCCCGGAATGTTTTTTTATACTGCCACGCAACGGAAAGGTGTAGAGGAGCCTTTCAGGACGAAGAAAAGGGCCAAGTTTCCCAAAAAATATTTGGTTTGGCAAGCAATATGCAGCTTTGGTCGAGCAAGCAAAAGATTCACCACTACTTACCGGAAATATACCGTGAAGAATGCCTAAAGAAGCGATTGTTGCCATTCCTACGCAGCCATGACGCTTTCTCGCTATTCTGGCCTGATTTGGCATCTTGTCACTACGCCAAAGATGTTTTGGAGTGGTATAAAGCGAATGGAGTCCATGTTGTACCAAAAGAGAAGAATCCACCTCACTGCCCGGAGTTGCGACCTATCGGGCGGTATTGGGCTCTCGTGAAGAGAGAACTCTCACAATATTAACAACAAGCTACAACTATAGAAAAATTTCAAAAATCTTGGACAAAAGCAGCTAAATCGGTTGCAGAGAACTCTACACAGACCATAATGGCTGGAGTAAACTTGAAAGTTCGTAGTTTCTTCATGCAGCCTAGTTAAGTAACTGTGATTAGTTTTAAGGTGACTAATAATGCACAATTATATGAATACAAAATGCATCTTGGATTTAACTAACAGCAAATTTGTTTTATTCCAAATTTGATCTGTCTATATTTTGTAGCGAACAAGCCTTAAAGTTGTTTAAGCTAGTGTATAACTACTTGAACTTGAAACTGATGCTCAAAAAAATTATGTGTTATAAAAAAACCCATTCACCCAAAAGAACATGGTACTCTGATACTTTCAGAATAGTAATATGTTCTTGAAGTAGCGATGCTTTCATTATTCGTTGGCTATTTCTAAACATGCATTATGTGGACAGCATTCGATAGTCTCCATTCGACTTGTTTCCAATCAACCCTCTGAACTTGCGAAGTTTGGTCCTTTCGACCTTTTGTCCATTATTTCATCCAATACTTCTTCCATCAGCATTATTGTTGATCTCTTCAACAAAACATTTTCTACGCATCAACCGAAAACGGTCGATGTTACCCAGTTTTACGGTACCTACTGAATAGGTGAAATTTGTCCAATGAACCGAGTATTCGAGAGGGGTTTGAGGGATAAAAGTCCAACCGCATGAAATTGGACGGTTTACTGAAGAGATGGACGAATGCAGGAAGCCGAACATTCATGTTATTGTGCTTGTAAGTTGTTAGCTGGTACGTTCTTGACCCCATTCCATCTGAAAATCAGTCCCGTTAAGCATTTTTAGTTTCTATTGACACTCGAACCATCTAACATCAAGATTCTCAGGGTAACCAGGGATGCTGCTGGACTCCATCTCGGTATAATTCAACCTTCGGTTGAAATGTGACTATTGCTTCAAAATATTGGCAAGAAACTCGCCATGTCCCAAAAACCACAGCTCTAAAACCTGCATCTTTTCTCAGACTCACCCTTTGACATCTCAACCCTACCGAACCGACGAACCGCAAGCATTTTGTCTTTGGGTAATGTGGCATGATTTACAGGTTCCTTCGCATTCATCAATTGTAAACTTGTCGTTCTGTCCTATCTCATCGTGCCTCTTGGATGCGAGCCAAGGGAATTTAATTAAAAACCATTATTTTTCTGCCGAAAAACAACCGATTTTGCAAGTCAATCTCCGAAATGAGAAAACAATCAACTTTCACAACCCTTTCGCTGCCGTTACGCGAAAAAAAGGAAGCCCATCCAACCACGCTCTCCATCAATCCAATCCATCAATTTCACATCCATCACGAGTTTCAACTTTCCCCCGGCAGCAAAAGCATATCGAATCGATTTCCGCCAGCATCGCCACGTCACTGGCGTAAGAGGATACTCCGGAGCGCGCCCGGTTCCGAGTGTAAAAATGATTTATTACCTTCAATTTCGTATAACGCTTTCATCCGTTTCGATCGAACAAAGCTGCCTCCTCATTCCAACACCAAGGCGAACGCAATCGCAGTAAATAATTGCTCTGGGTGTCGCTGTTTTTTCCGATTTTGCAATCAAATCCGATGCAAACAACCTGGTGCCGCACCGGTCAGAGACGGCACGGGGGAGTTGGGTTGATCTCGGAGCTTCAAACGAGGATAATAAAACAGCGACTTTTGATAGCCTCAGGTTTAGAATTTGGGATGAGATTGCGTCATGCATAATTACTTGAAGCGAAAGTCACTTGAAAGCTGGACGCACTGCTTTTTTAGCAGCAGGGCTTTTAGTGGTGAGTTCTGGTATCTTTATACAGTAGTTTTTTATTTCGTTGTTTGCAGCAAATTTCAATAGGTAACAGTTTCAGAAAGAATTGTGAATTTGAACGCACGCGTGGTTAGGTTAAAAATCTACGAAATCATTGAAGCTGGCTAAATCTACCGTATAGATTATATTATTGAACATTTTCGGTATAGGAAAATTATCGCTCAAGCTGTCCAAAGTACGCACAGCAGTGGAGCTTGACATCAACATGATGAACTAAAATCAATCTGGGCTAACCAAGGACGCTCGGATTAACGCCTGTGTTCAAAAATTTAGACAGCATTCATCGCTATTTTATTCGATTTTTCTGCCACCTGGTGGTGAATTCAGTTATGCATCGGCAATCATACACTCAGGCAAATAAACTTAAGAATTTTATAAGGTTCAACTTATGAACGATGCTTTGGAATTTCATAAACCTGACTTATAACTGACATGACGTTGTTCTTGTACGCCTTTAAGCTTTCCTATTCACATGTTTTGATATAAACTATTGTTCAAGTCACTGGACCCATAACCTCAGCGTTCAAGGTTCGATTCCAGGTTGTTCCATACTTTTATATATCAACATCATTATGTTTCATTTTAATTAATTATTAAATGAAATTCAAACTGATTTCTTGTGGCAAATAATCATAATGGAATCTAATGAATATCGAAAGTTGATTTCGCTAAGTGTAGTACCCCTATTGTTCAAAGTCAAACTTTGACAGCAATATTAATTGTTTTGCAGAAGTAAAAAACCGCCGTTCGATTGTGTGTTCTAACACTTCAGAGCAAAGAAGTCAGCCATCATGGAGCACTTCGTGTCGATGCGATATAGCAGTCCAGTATCTAAAAAATCATCGCCTTGCTGGACGAAGGAAAGAGCATCGAGAGGAAGCCTGGTTCCAGTCGTCTGACAGACTTGCGCGAGCGGAAGCGCAAAACCGAGGGGAAAGAGGTGAAATCCGAGGTGATTGCAAACGGCCAAACCACCAGAAACAACCTCCAGTCTATGGAGATCGCCATGAAGTGCGCAAGTCCAAGCCGGTCACCTCGAAAGAGCAATTCCGCGGCTGAAGACCAAGGAATCAAGGAAATTTTCCCGGTGAAGCACGATGTGATGGGCGATTAGACATTTTTACCCCTAGAAGGCAACGACTGGCAGAAGATTGGGAATTTCACGTCCCCCATGAAGGAGGTGTGCAGCGTGGTCAAGTATATCTCCCAAACTAGGTTCCAGAATAAGATTCTCCTGTGGCTGACCATCCGTGAGAAAGAGATATCGAAGCCAATGTTCTTTTCCTAGTGACTTACTGTGAATGGGTAGAATAACAGTACCAAATGCATTCCCATGGAAGTGGCCGCCTTCATCCGAAAGCACCATGCGGAAGATAATGTGGTGTTTTATCTGGCCCACTACGCCCAAAGGTCGTTTGAAGAGATGGGCTACCTGAACGTGGTACAGAAGAACCTTAACCCTCCAAATGTTCCCTAGCTGCGGCCAATCGAAAATGTCTAGGTCAACCTCAAACCCCCGTGCTATTTCAATAATTTTACGACCAAATTCGAGAAGCAACTGATCAAGAGCGCCTTCAACAGTTATGTTTTTTTTTTTCTCTTCGTTTTTTCCAAAAAAAACAAAAAAAAAAAATAAAACAAAAAAAAAAAATAAAAAAATAAAATGCCCGCGCGCACCTTAAATGACGACGAAAAATACCCGTCCCCCCCCACAAATGGAGAGTTGTTATTGTTTTTCCCCTTTTTTTTTTTTTCTCCCCCCCCCCCCCCCCCCCCCCCCCCCGCCCCCTTGAGAAGAGTTACATCAGCTTAGTTTTGTTTATTAGTGGTAGTTCTGTGACACCCAGCCATAAATTATTAAGTTAAAGTGTTTTTGCGCTTTATCGCGAGGGAATCGATGATTATTAGTTTTTTGATTGATTATTAGCAGTTTTGAAGTTCGATATAGACTATAGAGTCGCCTCATAACGGGGATTTGCATTATTGGCAGAGTGTGGACGAAAAAAAAACGGAGGCCTGTGCAATGTAGATAACGGCCATTTGCTGGTCAGAAGCAGCAAACGAAAACAACGCGTATGCCAGAGTGAAAAGCTTGCACATAATTATAGGTGCATTCACCACGTCGTGTACAAAGTTTTGCTATGCAGGTTGCATACCTATCGGGCGGTTTAGCAACGTTAATTTTTGCGCTTATATAATCACGAGTGCATGAAATTAATTGCGAATCAACGTCGATTTTTTTTTATTTTTACGAATGAACAAGATAGTGTGATTGAGTAGGCGGCTATGGGTGAGATCTATCTGATTATAACTATATAACAATAATCATATTTTCAAATAATTCTAAATACGTGCCTGATTTGGAAATTCAAAATTTACAAATCTGGAAGTGTGTAGCAGAGCCCTTATCCAAATGATATCGGTAATGTTAACATGTGGGGAAAATTGTATGTGAAAGTAACCTCGGAATGGGCGTGACTCTCCAGACATTCTGAAATGGGTTGCTGGATCTGCAGTAGAGCTATCACTTTCTAGTTCCCGGATGAAAGCTGCTTCCAATAGTCACTTGAATGATTGTTGTAAACAGATTTCTTCCATAATACCATTGCCAGCCGATGTGTGTTAGATTGAAAACACACACACACACACACACACACACACACACACACACACACACACACACACACACACACACACACACACACACACACACACACACACACACACACACAGAAAGAGAGAGAGAGAGAGAGAGAGAGAGAGAGAGAGAGAGAGAGAGAGAGAGAGAGAGAGAGAGAGAGAGAGAGAGAGAGAGAGAGAGAGAGAGAGAGAGAGAGAGAGAGAGAGAGAGAGAGAGAGCACGCACACACACAAACACACACAGAGTGAGAGAGAGATACACACAGACACACACCCACAGACACACACACACACACATTCGAGAAGCAACTGATCAAAAATTATTTTCTACGGCTATTACCAAATTTCCGGCTGACTGACATCAGTGTGTAGAACATTGGCTTTGCTAGACTAAAATTCTGGAGGATCCAATGGTGGGGGGGGACTGTTTCGTTCCATTTTTTCTTGCACTATGAATACATTCACTTCGAATTTGAAAAAAAAAACAACGTTTATGTTACGATCTTTATTGGAAATATCGAGGTTTTATTACGAACTGAATTTGAAATACCGAGAAACCTACTTCGTAAAAAAGTTGAAAACTTTCAGATTTTTACCGTTCATATATGCGGAAGATCATGTAAGTAGGAAACATAAAATGGAAGTTATGGTCAAGCCCAACCAATGTTCAAGATGAATTAATTAATCCTTGAAGTATACGTCTCAAGATCTACATGTGTAACCAAAGATCTTTTAGAAGTTTTCGAACGTGCTTTATCTCCCTAGATATTACTTTTAATCGAATCCAACAACTTTCCTTGTCAAACGATTTTTTTTTAGGATTCTCAAAACTCCCTTAGGTTACGGTCTTAAGATCCACCAGGGTATTCAGAAATATGTTTGTATCCATCTCATTCTGCTCAAGAAATGGTCTATTCCTTAGCTTCCAATTGCTGGCTAATGGATCCAGAAGATTTTTCAGCCCACAACTGCAGATTGCTTGCCAGGCAAGGAACTTTTTGGGGAATTTTTACGTGTTTGTTAACGTATACATTAAAAAAAAAATTGGACAAAAATTGCCGATTTTTCATGGGTTTTCCTTCACCCGCACTGACGAAACTACCCTAATAAACTTCGTATGGTTATTTTTCTTAACGACCTCTTTGAGGTATCATACAAACCATTGAAGAAATGGTTCGAGGATTTGTGATATCGTTCGTTTAAGGTAATTTTTTATCAGGGTACCCATGCAGAATCGATCATAGGAACCCATGAGTCAGCAAACAAAATTTGACAGCTTTATCAGTCGAACTCTAACCGTGACGGCAAAAACAGTGAAGCAACTCCGTTCAGAAGTGTGCGCGTTCAAAGAACGACACCCCGCCGCGTCGAAAACGGACATCGTGCGGCACTTTGTGGACGCCGCATACGTCCGTTTCAGTATCTGCAACATCTTGACACTATTAGGCAACAATCAGAGCATCGAAAGCAAGCCCGGTTCTGAACGGCCGACGACCCTGAGTGACAAGAAGCTCCAAAGGATGCTGAAGAGTAAGACCGAGGGAAAAGTGGCTAAGCAGCGCTTGGCCGGGAGGTTGGTTCAGCCTTTCAAACAGTGAAAAAGTACCTGTCGAACATGAGCATACATGTCAGGAAGCGGAAGTCGCGTCCACTGGTTTCGGGGAGCTGCAGGCAATTACGCAACGGCAGCGGCTGAATAAGATGGTCAACTCGATTTCCCCGGCGAATCGCGACGTGGCGGTGGTAATGGACGACGAGATGGCAACGACTGGCAGGGCACTTCGTATTTTACCTCCTCCACGAAGCTCACTTCCTCCGAGGTGAAGTTCATTTCACACACCAAGTTCCCCAAGAAGGCGCTGCTGTGGCTGACAATAAGCGAGAAGGGGACGTCAAAGCCACTCTTCTTTCGCTCGGGACTGGTCGTGAACGGGGAAATTTATAGTACGAAATGCCTGCCTGAAATTGCGTCGTTCATCAAGAAATACCATAAGGGCGAAGACGCGGTGTTCTGGCCGGATCTGGCGTCGGCCCACTACTCGAAGCGATCGTTGGAGGAGATGGAGCGGCTGAATATCGATATGGTACCCAAGTCGGCGAACCCAGCCAACGTCCCCCAGCTGCGTCCCATCGAGAATTTCTGGACCAATCTGATGCGTAAGATCTACTCCAACAATTTTGTCGCGAAAACTGAGGAGGACTTGGTAAATAAAACGAAAAAAGAACTCAAAAACATGCCTACACGCATGTTTTTGTCTGCCATAGCGAATGTTCCGGTTAACTGCCGGAAGGTCGCTCGCAAGGGCGTAGAATTTTTTGCAAGTAAGCTTAAATAATTTTCTTCAATGGGAAATCTATCAAAAGCAATTATCTGTCTTAGTTTTCAAGACAACAATTCAAAACAACTGTATCATTTAATGCAAGTCTTGCTCTCTTAGTTTAATCAAAAACAAATATTGAAAGCAACTTTAATTCCAGAATTTTCTGATTTTGAATTAGACTTCACTCAAAAGGTTCTGGACGGTGGTTTTGTCGCCTTTTTTGGAAAACCAATTATTTTAGAACTCTTCCATGGTCTTGCACTCCTTACCACTCGTCTTGAAGTTGCGCTTGACGATATCCCAGAAACGTTCAATTGGACGAAGCTGTAGACAATTGGGAGGATTGATTTCTTTCTCAACGAAATCTACTCCGTTTCCTTGCATCCACTGTACGGTGGCTTTGGCGTAATGAACTGATGCCAAATCAGGACAAAACAAAAAAGCGACCTTCTGTTAATTGTATAACGGAAGCACAGTTTTCTACAAACACTCAGTACGGTAAACTTCGGCATTGATCGTACCTCTAGTGTAGAAAATCGATGACTTGGAGTTGCAAATACGAATTGCCTGCCATACGAGAACCTTCTGGCATTTCCACCTTGAACGGGGATCTTCGCCGATGACCTTGGTTTTAAATTGCGGTCCTGGAAGCGTTCTGGAATTCTCTTTCACTTATGTTTCGCCATCGATCAAAACGCAGGTAGACGGTCGTTTCAAAAGTTGGCTGTATAACTTTCTGGTTCTGATTTTCACCCTGGATTTTTGCTCAGCAATTTGTTTGGCTATTTTTACTTCTTTTATGTCTTCAGGTTGTTCCGCTTCTTGATTCTTTGCACCATTCCGACAAAGGTGACAGCCTTTTTGGCCAAATCACGAATCGACATCGATCTGTTCCAAAGGTGGCAGTTGACTACCTTCCGATTCAATTTTGGGTCAGCTGGACCTGGATTTATTTCACTTCTTGGCAGCTCAACGAACGAGTTGTTTTCCCAAAACTTGTTGATGATAGATTTTTACGCTATCGTGATGAATTCCGAAACGCTATTTTGTTCATCGAGACATCCTTCTCACGAAGCCACGTGTCCACCACTTGAATTTAAACACTCTCTTCGATTCGCGACATCTCGAGAACGATCATTGTTTACCGAAGGATCAGAAACTGATCAAATTGTTGACTCAGAAATAGGCTCAGACCGATAGTCTAATGAATGTATGTGTGAGCGCATTATAAGCGTTGCCAGTTTATTTAAGATACAATCCTTATGAGAGTGAAATTTTAATCCATTGTCATTCATCACGCCAAGATATTTAATCTCACGCGACCATTTGTCTCATCATCAATTTTAACAGAGACGTCTGCAATTACTCTATTCCACGAAATCGTCATGAATTTAAGTTGACCTTTGTTTAATTTCAACTGTGTGCGTTTCAACCATCTAGTAAGAAACGTAAATCTGCATTCAAATGAGAAACGGCCTCATTAAGGCGTTTAGCTGCAATGATTAAATACCACAGTATCAACAACAAAAACATTAATATCACAAAATCGTAGGACTCGTCGTACACAGATGTAAAAAATCTTAACAAATGTATTTGAAAAACTAATCATTCGTTGCCGCAATGATTAACAAAGAAAATCTTATCGATGTGCCTATAAACTTTAAGAGAAAGTTCCAATAAAAATTATTACAAAATTCTTATGGTGTGGATGTAACAGTTCTTATGACGTTAATATGATGGCACATGGTATTTATCATAACGAAAGATCATAAGCTTGACACATACCTTCTTTGTGGGTTGAAGGATCCTTTCTTGACAAGGGCACTATGGTAGAAAACGCAATATTTCTCAGCAAAAACCAATAACTCACAAGTCTCCTGTAGAATTGCTTGTTTTATGATCCTGTTCCGCGGGTTTCTTGTTGAGTTCCTCTTCGTATAGCTCACGATTTTCATCTATTATTGACGCATTTGAATTAATTCAACCACTTCGAATCCCAGAAACCGTAATCCCTGTAATATATGTTAAAGCCTGCCCACATTAAATTTGGGAAACCAGCAGCAAAAAAAATGTACACAATTCAACAAAACCGCTTGTTTACTTCACAATAATAGAGTTATAGCTACAAAAGAAACAGTTGATAAAGATGTAAATCCTTCTTTCTGTAAAATTCTCGAGCTTTCTGTGCTACACCCGCCATTAGGTTCCGTATGGAGTCGGTACCATTTTCTTTCTTCTTAGTTTCAAAGAGTTTCCGCTTTAATAAAGCCCAGTATTTCTCTATTGGGCGAAGTTTTGGACAGTTTGGTAGATGGCTGTTTTTGGAACGTATTTCACCTCTTGTACCTTATACCATTCCAGGACAGATATCGCATAGTGACAAGAGGCCAAATCAGGCCAAAACAGAGCTGGATAGTCGTGGCTTCTGATAAACGGTAGCAACCGCATTTGCAGACATTCTTTCTCGTAAACATCCTTATTGATAGTACTGGTAGAAACGAGACTTTTAGAATTTCGACCATAACTACAATACTTTTTCGGGAATTTGGACAGCTTTTTTGTCCGGAAATGCTTGGCAATGGCATTTCTTTGCATTGCGGTATATAAAGCCAGACCCAAAAGCTGGATTGTGTATAAGGTGGATCTCGAAACGAAGAACTTTTTCTCGTTCGTTTCGAGCTACAAAATGCCACCCCTGTTTTAAATTTTCGAGTACGTAGGTTTCGTCGTCTATTTTGGTACAACAAATTGTTTGGATTTTTCTCAATAATGGCTACCATCTCCTTATCCATTTGTAGAGCGCATACTTTTCGATTTGATCCACTTCCAGCCTTCCGATCCACAGTCAAGTGCTGGTCAAATGATTTGCAAACACAAAACACGGTTTCTTTTTGGTAGTTTTAGTTTCTTGGCAAGATCGCGTACCGATAAATTCGGATTTGGCTGCCGTTCGCGCAAAATGCGTTTGCGCACTTCCACTTGATTCGACGCCTTTTTAATGAATGTAACAAGAATGTAAACATCTTGTACCACAGAATAAAGTGGAGAGTTTCAGCTGCCATATAAATGAAACGTTTCAGCAATCCGTGAAATGCGTAATTTAAAACCTACACTGAAAGAAAAGTGTCTGGAATTTAAATTGGACACGCTTTATAATTGTTGTGTATAGTAGGTTTACCGAGCCATGTCCAAACACTACACTGCACGCCGAGCTTTTTTTACCACGCTAGCGCATGTATTAAATTCACCACTTTGACTTCGTGCTTCCAGACTTACACGCAACACGGTTGGTACAACACCAATGCCAGTGCTCGTGTTTTGGCTTCAGACATCGTGTATGATGTTTCGGCAAACACCACAGCCGAGTGTTTCCGATTGTGTCCGATTGCGGAATACACGCGTGGTTAATTTATTTTAATTCTACCCATGCCGTGCTTGTTAAACTCAATTAACGTATGCGCCCGTCACCCAGCAGCCATGAAAACAAACCTATAAGTCAAATTATCAAATTTTTAGAATCATCCGACCAGAAATGCTCTATCCGTGGTAACCAGTGTCATACTGGGTTTATGTTGAGAGCTTTCTTGTGATCGTAACCACTCGGCTCGGGTGTTTTCCTAAAAATCAAGACACGGTGTCTGAGGCGAAACACGAGCGTGTACACTCGTGTCGCGTCCATTGCGTACCGGGTTCATATATAAGCACGAAACTGAAGTGCTAAATTATAGCCACATGGTGGAGTGTTTGCAGTCAAGTTCGGCTCTCGTGCAGAACGGTTTGGTGTTTTCACCAAGGCTGGGTTTACCCAATATTTACACTCACTTTGTCTCGTCTCTAGTTGGTTAAATGGTTAAACAATTTTATCAAAGCAATATTGAGTTCATTTGGTTTCATCAGGGAATTATCCAAGTTGATGTGGTTTGAATTGATAAACAGTTCTTAAGAGTGATTAAAAAACATTTGAAGAAACCTCCATAAAACTACATAATTTATAAGTGTTATTCACCGTATAAATAATTTTATAAGATACTAGATCCCCCTCTCAAAACATCGTTTCGCAACTTTCATAAAACCTGACAAAAGCTTTGAAAAAGTTTTATGATATTCTTCTTTAAGATGAATGTGTCTTGGAAATGCTGCCATAAAACGCTCTTAGAAGCATTTGATTTTAAATAAAAGCACATACTCTTGAGAAAAAACACTGTGTGAAAAATAAACAAACTCTCACAATGAACACCGATAAGGAAGAAATTAAAAACTAGTGGATCGTTCAAGCGGAAATTCAATAAAAACCTACGACAGTGCGCTACTGTAGTAAAATGTTATGTTAATGTTAAAGTCTCCCAAGTCGTGCATTTCAGTTTCCAAAAAATCAGTGGGGTTGTGTTTAACACACGACCGGTTGACGTAGACTACGTTAAACCGTCTGATTAGTTTCGTTAGTTTCGTAGCGGAACATTCACAGAAAAAATAATAATGAATTATAGCAGACGCGCAAAATTCATTATTACAAGCATACAAAACAAGCGTAAAAAAATAAATTGTTTGCAATCTTTCATACAACAGACCTGATTTCAGTGATATCAGGTTTACATTTTAATGAAATATTCCATGAATTCAAGTCAAATCTAGCATTTCCTTTATACGCATTAGATAATGCAGAAAATTAAATGTTTATTTCAAACTATATTGCAACGCAAATAGTTTTTCCTTAACGAAACATTTCTAGACCAGACCGGGCAGGAGGACGCTGTATGTTAGTATGCATTATAAACCAGTAGTTGGCAAAATCCAGCATCTCAACCAGTAGTTGGCAACGTTTAAGTTTTGCCTGATAATCACGAGTTCATTCGGCATCGGTACATGGTCGGAGGATTTTCCATATGTTCAATTTTAACGCGCTTCCGAAATTTGCGCAAACGTTTGCCATCAAAACGATTAGACATCGTACTCATTCTCACTTTCGCAGTTTCTCAAAATTTATTTCTTCCTAGAAGTAAAACTCTATCTAACGCGAATCGTTAAAACAACAGAATAACTATTCATAACTGTACTAACTGGAGTATGCCGAGAATATTACTTCGGAATATCCATTTCGAAAATCAAAGCGAAAATCAAACGTAAAAAATTTCTTGATACTTGCCGGAACGCAACATTCTTTAAAATTTTCCGCGAAATAAAAAACTTCTTTTGTTTGTAAAATTTTAAACACTTGAGTAAATAAATTGGCAATCGTATAAACCTCTAGTTGATTTGAGCCAAAATCTAAAAATAAATCAATCAAAATACGATCGAGTTATTCGCTTCCGGTGTTTCAATGTTCCGTGACGACAGCCAGTTGAACAATGTACACAATATGCTCAAGGTATGCAACGAAGAGGGAACTTAAATTGTTTTAGCCACCGCTGGCTGTGAATTGGTAAGAACTTGGATAGTAATGTTAAATAAATTCCAATCAAACAAACTCTTTCAAAATTGAATTAGTCGTCCTGAAAAGGACGGATTTGAAACTGTCCGCATAGTAATTAAAACCTTCTCGGTCTTTTGAAGAAGCAGGTTATTTCAACCGTTTCACGTTGCGCCTTACCAAAGATGGCTACCAACAAGATCACACACACAAGCACAACACAGGCTGGTAGCTGACTGCCTAGTACACCACTGCATAATTAATGGCTGCCTAGCAACGGTTGCCACCGCCAGCAGCCAATTCCAAAGTTGGCGCCTTGCCGCTCCGCTCTGCCGAATAAAGCACCCTCCAGGGTCGCCAGCTGCCAATGAATACTGGCTCGTTGCTCCGCACAGCTCCAGTACTGCGACATGAATGAGAAAATTTCTTTTATGTCGTTCAGTGCTGAATATGAGACCTCCTTTGCTCACATTTGAAATCTGTGATAGGAAAGTACTGTGAATTTATGAAATCCAGCATGAAAAACCAAATAATAAGACATCACCATTCATTTTCGTTACTTTCATTTGTTTTAAATTGTCAACGGATAATTTTAGATAATTGAATTGATATGCGGAAAAATTTCCATTCGACTGATGTAACAATTTTGAAAATCTATCGAGTATTTATGAAGTTATGAGCGTTTAATTTGTAACGATATTTTGTGACGGTCGATTATTTTTCTATTTTCAATTGACAATTCAATTTTTCATGACGGCAGCCATTTGTAAATTGTGCACAATGCTCAAAGTATGCAACGGAGAGAAAATTAAAATTGTTTTAGCCACCGCTGTCTGCCATTTGGTTAGTTGTTACATAAATTCAAATTAAACAAACTCTCTCAGATTTGGATTGGTCGTCCTGAAAAGGACGGATTTAAATTAGTCCTGCTCGGTCTTTTCACGAAGCAGGTTATTTCTGCCGTGCACGTTGCGCTTCAGATAAAGATGGCTACCAAGAATATCACACACACTCAAGCACCTTATTTAGCTCTTTGTGGTGGCGCCCACCGGCTGGCTACAAATCATCACCGGCTTTGGCAACCGACTGCCTAGCACACCACTGCATGTACAATGGCTGCCTAGCAACGGCTGCCTAGCCAAGGGCTTGCTAGCAACAGTCTCAGAGCAATCGACTAGCTCACCACTGGTTGGTCGCCAATGCACCTTCTGTGGCATGTTGCACCACCTGCTACGTTGGCTACGCTGGCAGCTTGCCGCTCCACACTGCAGGTTTCATGCCATCGGGGTTGCCTCCATCGCCAGCTGACAATCCACAATGGCTCGTTGCTCCGCACAGCTCCAGTACTGCAACACTACTGAGTTAATTTGCGAAGGCGTACCTGTTTTATATCGTTCAGTGCTGCATATGAGCCCTCCCTTGCTTAAATTTGAAATCTGTGACAGTAAAGTACAGTGCATTTAGTAAATTTACTCTGAAAAATCGGCATTATAAGACATCACCTTAGGTTTTGGTTATTTTCAATAGCTTGAAATTGTTAACGGAAATTTTTTGATTATTGAATTGATACGCGGGAAAATTTACAACCGATTGATGTAAAAATCTTGAAAATCTATCGAGCATTTATTAAGTTATTAGCGTTTAATTTGTAACAATATTTCGTGACGGTCGCTTATTTCTAGATTTTCAATTGACACCCTACCCTTGCCGTAAGACGTAGTCTACGTCAAAATTGAATGTAATTTAATGAATCAGAAGAGCAGACAATCGAGCAAAGCAGAACAACAAAACCAACCACGATATCACAGTGAAGTTCGACAGCTGTGGCTATTTGGCCGTATGCTGTGTTTCATTGCAGCCAATAGGTTTTATGAAGGTTTTCAAGTGGTCGTAACATCTTTCACTAGAACACTTTCAAAATCTTAATGGCCTTAGAAAGGTTTTATTAATTTGTTTTCACAATCGTCTATAGAGTGGGCCACTTTGTACATCGTTCGCCTTTAAAGAAGCATAGTGTAGGTGTTTGTAGACAAAACAGTTTTGAATGTAGTTTTATCAACAAAGCCGGGAGGAGTGTTATACGGCTGGAATAAAACTAAAATTGTTACTTGGGTATTTATACTTGTTGCAAGTAAAAACTGGTATATCATCTGGGCGAAAATCGTTAGAAGTAGTGCGCTGGAATCGCTCAGTGATCTACTGTACAGCGCACTCCTTCCTACGTTAGGTTTAGCGTATAGATCAAGAGAAAAATAATTTTAAGCTCAACTTATTGTTTTGTTTGTTTCTTTATTATCGAGATTTTCAGCCTCGGGCTGGTTCATCTCCCGTCGTATTCACTCAAACACCTTCTTTGGGAGTTTTTCGTAACTTGTCCGGGGGTGAGATTTGAACTCGTGACTTTGGCGTGAGAGGTATGGATGCTAACCACTACGCCAGGGTCGCCCCCAAGCTCAACTTATGTTACAGCCGTCGACGCAATATTATTAACTGTTCTTCTTCCCAAAACCATTGATAGCATATTCAAGTTAGAGTACTGTTTTTGTTTTGTTTCTTTTCGACTTACGCTAATGAGTAAAAGCAATAAATTATAAGCTGGAATTATGACTAAGAACAACAATTATTCATAGGCACTTTTGATTTGAACGTTCACATTTTCTTTGTTTATGGTGTGCATTCTCCACATTGATTGTATGGCTATCTTACGAAAGACTTGCTTACCTTGAGCAACTCAATCAAGTTTTATTCAAGCGTAACTTATCTTTTTCAAGAATAGAACAAATAAAGATGAACTTATCGTGCTCTTCAAAAAATCTTGTTAGTCTTGTGCAAGAAATTTTAGTTTTATTTACGATTTATGGTAGTTTCAGATAGAACCATTGAAAAAATGGCGACCGTGGCAATTCTGGATTCGCTCTGAAGGGTAGCCATTTACATATGTATGCAACAAAACTCTGGGTTTTCCAATGCTACGAACAATTTCTGCTGTTTAAAATACATTTTGAAACTCAAAACGGATTGTAGATACAATTTATTCAAGATCTAACAATTTATCAGCCATGTCACCTTATTGTTCAATTTTCAAGTATTTTTTATTTTTTTAAATAAATCAATGTTCTATCAATAATTCCTTGACGCATTAAAATTTTCGAACTTTTATGTTAATACCAATAAACTTAACGTCGCATGCAAAATTTATCAATTGCAGGCAAAAAGATCATATATTTATGGTCTATTTTACAATTAATTAACACACGTATCCGCTTTGGAAAAGAAACATCATATGTAAATCGATATATTTTTTTTCTTCAATAGCTTCCACTCAACTATAAACAAAAAAAAGTCCCCATTCAGCAGAACGAATCCAAAAATGGAATCTTCGAAAAATATTTGCGACGGACTGGAAGTGTTCTTCAAGAGGAAAATCATAAAACTATCAAAACTTGTGGTAGTTTTATCATAGTTTTAAGCATGCCTTGAATGTTATTACAAGTATGTACCGATAAAACTATCAAGTTTTAAGCGAACCTTGGGAAAAAGTCTTGAGAACCTCCTGTAGTATGGGCCTTCTTGAACTGATGAGGGTTTTATGGCTGTTTTATCGATGTTATGTAGAATATTTAGTTTCATGCGTGGTTTTATCAAATAAGTCTTGAGAACTTCTTCAAGTGTACCTTAAAATTGAATTTGTTACTTGGGACATTTACCTGATAAAAGCTGTATCAGTTTGTCATTTAAATTCATTTCATGCATCACAACTGATGAAAAACTTTCGAGCGCCATTTTTACTTTTTTCAATCCAAAACTCAATCAAAGTATGTGTCAAATGTAATAATTTTCAGTCAAATTTCATTCAGTTTGAAAATGAAAAATATGTATCAAAATATTACGTTCCTATTCACTCCCAAGAGGTAACTTGCTGCTGTGGTTGGCCTGGAAAATTTTGAAGGGAACATATTTTTGTTTAAAATCAAATTTAGGTGGAAAAATGTCCAATGAATGAAATATTTTTTATCTTTTTCTATTCCACTCCCCCCGAAACGTGTCTATTTTTATGATAAAGTCGTTAACTGGGCGTAATTTTCATTTTGACCCACCCTTGCTATCAAACTGGAAATTATCAACACGCTGTGCTTAAAGTCCAATGCTTCCACGAAAAAATGCTGGTAATTATTCCGTACCTTCTCAATACATGTGGAGTATTATAAATTAACAAAACCTATAGAGTACATCAATCATTGGTGTTTTTGGCGGTTGGTTTGGGCAAAAACATTCACAATAAGCGAACTTCTCCACGCGAAGTTCAATCGACGGGAAAGCAGCGCCACGACCACGCACAGGCATAATTGAGTGGACTCGCGAAACTTTTGGACCTATTTAGCTGTTTTCGGCGCTCCCTCCGAGCTGATGAATGTTGGCTCATTAATTCCTCTCGGAACTATTCCTGCGTAGGGATGAGAATCTCTACCCAGACCAAAGCCAGCTCGAATGTGGCAGAAGGAGGTTCAAAGTTCAATTCAATTTCGCACATATCATTCCGGATGGTCGATTTTGTATTTAAGATACCGGGTACCGGGTTCTTCCCAATCGCATCAAAGTAAATATTAATAAATTGAGAAATGTCGCTTCAAAGTCCTCCTTCGGTCATATCCAAGCGGAGTAGGGACAGGTCAATTAGTTATTGACAAACCAATCTGTTTGGCTTTGCCGACAAACATGGAGCGCTGCTGGGAGATCGGATGAAGATTGCGGACCGCAAAGGTATACGGTCCGTTTCATATCGAACTTTCTTCCTGGCTACAAGACACCGAGTGTGGGTGCAGTCTTGAAATTTTGATAAATGCGACTGAAGGTACAAGACGGCAGCCTGAGTTAGTTGTGGTGAGAGTTTTCTTAAGATATGGTCTCCGATAGGCTACGAAAAGACGATAACGAATGGACGGGGAAAGTTGTTCAAAGGGCAAATGAAAGGGAGGACAGAATCTTCAAACTAATTATATTAATTTTTCTTAGAGTAAACATGTAAACTGGAGAAACTGATTGCTGAACGGTAAATGGTTTGTGGTATCGTTTCATGAAGGGGTATTTTGATCGTGATAGAGTGAAACTTCAACGATCTATGTGGACAATTTTATTGACCCTAACTCTTTGCGATAATAAAGGGTGTATTCGATAAAAATGGCACACAGAAAATCTTCTGTAACTTTTGAATCGTATGAGTAAAAAACCTAGAAATTTGAGTAGATCTTATCCATAGTGTATTATTTACATCTGCCAAGTTTCATAGTTATGCATTCAGTAATTCCAGTCATGTTGTCGAAACAAGAAATTGTCCGTGAGAAAATTTTGTGCACTCACAATCAAAATCCAGGGGCGTCCCACCGGTGGATTGCTAAAAGGCTTGGAATTGCAAATACAACTGTGTCTCGTGTAATAAGAACCTTCAAGGAGCGTCTGAGTGTCCAAAGGAAGGAAGGAAGGGAGTGGTCGTAAAAGTGGTCCAATGGACAGTAAAATGGCCAGGAAAGTCGTACAACAATTCAAGAACCGTCCAAACATGTCAATTCGAGATGTCGCTAAAAAGTCTAAGGTGTCAGTCGGTTTTGTGCAGAAAACCATGAAGCGTGCTGGGTTACATGTTTACAAAGTGCAAAAAGCCCCAAACCGGAATGAAAAACAAAACATCACTGCGAAAACCCGCGCCCGGAAACTTTACACGAAGCTGCTCACCAAATCCGGTTGCATCGTGATGGATGACGAAACATACGTCAAGGCCGACTTCCGTCAACTTCCTGGGCAAGAATATTTCGTTGCCAAGTCGAAGTTCGATGTTCCGGACGATGTTCGAAAGAAGAAACTATCGAAATTTGCAAAGAAGTTTCTAATCTGGCAGGCGATTTGCGGATGTGGTGAAATAAGTGATCCCTTCATCACTTCCGGAACAATAAACGGTGTGATTTACACGGAAGAGTGCCTTAAGAAGCGTCTCTTGCCATTCATTAAGAAGCACAAAGGATCAACTCTGTTTTGGCCTGATCTAGCATCCTGCCACTACGCTCGAAACGTATTGGAGTGGTACCGAGCCAACGGAGTCAATTTTGTGCCAAAGGATATGAACCCACCAAATTCACCGGAACTTCGTCCAATTGAAAAATTCTGGGCAATTATGAAAACGGAACTTCGCAAACATCCCAAAACTATAAAAACAGAGCTAGAATTGAAGAAAATTTGGGTAAAAACAACAAAAACACTGGGAAAATCGGTTGTACAAAATTTGATGGGTGGAGTGAAAAGGAAGGTGCGGGCATTCGGGATAGGAGACGAAATTGAATAAAACAAATGTTGTAAATCAAAACTCATTAGTAGTTCTTCATTCCCTGAAAATTTCAAGAAAATCCGATAATCAGTTTAATTTTGATGAGTATATATGTGTGTGCCATTTTTATCGAATACACCCTTTAATATATAAAGAATTTGGAAACTTCTACAAATATATAACATACATACAGACATACAGACCTTTACTTCTGAACAATTTCACTGTTACCACTACTTTAACATTTGAGTGGGATTATTTCATATAGACGAAACAGTAGACCTGGTTTCAGAAATGTTTAGAAAATTCAAGGATTTTTTTTAAAATTTGCCTTTTTCCCAAAAGCCAATGGGACTTCCCGAAACGTTAATATTTTCATGAAAGGCTTCAAGAGTCTCAGACAGAACAGAGCGTTCAAAAAATATAATCGTATCTGCTCGAGCCTAATGATATTCAGCCTCAGCCATAATGTACACTATCAGTCAATAGTATCAACTCACTTCGGAAAGTATTGCAACACACACTTAAATATTGCCTCACACCCAAAAAATCACGTGGCTCAGCTGCCAGCTACTGTGCAAGTCAATAGGTTGCGGAAAGTGGAATGGCCTTCGCAGGTTAGTTGTGAATAACCAATAAGCAACCTCGGACAAGCAGCGGGAATTCGCCTAGGATGTGGTAGGATTCGACAGTGGGCTCTGTTGAATTTCTATAAAATACCATAAAAATCCGAATGCCAAGTGAGGTCCTAATTTATAGCATACTGGTCACAGCATCGAATAAAGAACAGGCATGGATCAACGGATTGGATTTGATGGGCATGGCTGGAAATCGGGCATTCTGCTTCCTCAGTATGAAAGAGTGCCAGAACTGGCAAGTGGGCTAATGGTGCGGTTGTCCCCTTCCCGGTACAACCTTGACAGGCCTCCGGGTACGTTCGAAACTCGTCACCAAACTTGGTGGGTAATAGGCTCAGATGTAGCATTCCTGACATACACCGATCCTGCTCTGAACACGGTCTCCATAAAGGACCGTGTTAACCATAGCATGGCCTCTCTGCTTCAAAGATAACCATGGGATCGTGATAGGCGACTGTCAACAACGCGTGGAACTAGCGCCCGGAGGGGCGACACAAGAAAAAAAAAACAAAAACAAATTCAACGACGATGGCGAAACCCCAGACAACGAAGACGAAGATGTGATAGTGTTCGCAAGAAGTGAAAAGCTACAGAGGTCACCAGTGCTGAATTCGGAGGCCATCGTGACTACCAGCAGTGGCAAGTTCCAAGGGTTCCTCGCCCAGGAACTGTGTTCACTCCGAAACACAGCAGTAGCACAACTCGAGGGGACAGTGTTGGGAAGAAAAACATGATGGAGGTAGTCAGAAACCGGATCGACGAACTCTATGATTACGTAAAAGACAGACCAACGTCCACAGACAAATCGAGAAGATGGTGACGCGTGTCAAATCAGTCGTGATTGCAGTCGAACGCGAGCAGGACACACTGCATATGAGAGCAGAGACTGCCGAAAAGGTTCTGGAGGACACTCAAAAGGCAACGGAGAAGACAACGGTTGAAGCACCGGAAACGCCGACGAAATCCCAGAATCCACGCTCGGAGAAAAGAAAAAAAAGATAACCCAGGAGAAGAGAAGGAGCTGATAAAGCACAAAAACGGCGGACATTGGCGCACTTTCGGCAACCAGAAAGATAAAAAGAAGAAAAATCAGCAGCAAGTGAAAATGTCTGGAGAACAGAAAAAGCAGATTCCTCGGCCTCGTCAGGAGCGAAGAAAAGAAGACGCACTGATTGTTGAGGCAAAAAATGAAACGACGTACGCTGAACTCCTCCGAAAAATGAGAGCTGATCCGGCGTTAAAGGAACTAAGAAAGAAGGTGGTGAAAACCAGGTGCACCCAGAAAGATGAGATACTCTTCGAGCTGAAGAAGTTTCCTGCTATCAAGAGCACAGCCTTCAAGACGCTCGTTGAAAAGTCTCTTGGTGAGCAGGCGATAGTTAGAGCTCTCTCCCAGGAGACTGTGATCGAGTGCAAGGATCTGCACGAGATGACAACAGAAGACGAACTGATGAGGGCGTTGAAGGGACATTGCTATCTAGGAGATGCACCAATGACAATTCGGTTGAAAAAGGCGTACGTACAAGATGTTGGAATTGGGACGAGAAAAAGTTGGGTGGTCGGTGTGCTCACTCAAGTTGCAATGGAAATGAAGATATAATTTAAGTACTTGGGTTTGGGTCACCAGGCGAGGAACTGCAAAGGCCCTGACAGATCCAATCTAACAACAAGTCCGGGGGCTTCAGATGCCCAGTATATAAAAAAGGCAACAGCAGATCAGCAGTAATGGACGCCACCCAAATTAACCTCAATCCTTGCGACATAGCACAGCAACTGTTGTGACTGTTAACAAAAGAAACAAAGTTTGACGTCGCAATCATTGCGGAATCGTATCGTGTGTCTCTCGATAACGGAAACTGGGTGGTAGATGAAGCGGCGCTGGTTGCGTTACAAGTAATGTGTAGATTCCCAATTCAGGAAGTAGTGTCCATTTCATACGAAGAGTTCGTGATTGCCAAAACTAACGGGATCTTTGTATGCAGCTGCTATGCAACACCAAGGTGGACCAAGGAGCAGTTCCACCAGATGCTGAATGCACTGACCAAAAAGCTAATCGGAAGAAGACCGGTCGTCATCGGAGGAGACTTCAATGCTTGGGCTAAGGGGTGGAGCAGCACATGTTCCAACGCTAGAAGATGCAGCCTGCTAGAAGCTCTGGTAAAGTTGTAAGTTGCACTATCTAACGAAGGTACCACCAACACTTTTCACAAAGACGGTCGTGAATCCGTCATGGATGTTTCCTTCTGTAGTCCATCGCTGATGACAAATATGAACTAGAGAGTTTCTGAGGAATATAACCAAACCCGGTATAGCATCTTCGACAGGGAACTCTTTGTTGAGGCACTTCGCTTCTACAACGAACTCTCGAACCAAAACGCGGATGAGCTGACGAATACGTTAATAAGGGCATGCGCCACAACCATGCCGAGGAAACTGGAGCCGAGGAACAAGCGGCGCCCAGCTTACTGGTGGAATGAGCAACTCAGCAATCTCTGCGCTAGTTTTCCAGACAGCGTAGGATGGTGTTCCAAGCGGCCAGGGCCGAATTAAAACGAGCGATAAGACTCAGTAAGACGAGCAGCTACAAAACGCTGTGCCAAGCCGCTAACTCCTGGGGCACCGCATACCGTTATCGTCATGGCGAAGATCGAAGGCCTTACGATGGCTGCAAAGCTATGTCCAGAAAAAACTGAAGGTTAATGTAGATGGACATTTTCTTACGGATGATCCAACAAAGTGGCCACGTACACCGTAAGGCGAGGAAGAAAGAAGTAGCGCTGAAGGCACGCAAGTCTCGAGCGAAGAGCACGTGGCAGTGACGAGTGGGCTTGAGGCACCCGGATCGGCCCCTAACGTTGTTCTGAGAGTGGTGATTCAGGCGTTTCTGGACATGTTCAGGGATGTACTACAGAAATGAGAGCAAGAGGAAATTGCCCGGATAGGTGGAAAATACAGAAGCTAGTGTTACTGCCGAAGCCAGGAAAGCCTCCAGGGTAAGGTGTGGCCCATTAAGTATTGGAACAAACATTTTTGATTCTTACAGCGACTCTCGTGGTCGGATTTGTAAACTATGACATCTCATGTGTTCCCTATAACAATAACAACATCAGAAGTTTTTTTTCGTGGTGCAGTTCGAACGTGTTTCAGAGAAATGCAAAATGGAAGAAGAAAGAAGAAAAATAATTGTGTGTAATCATTTGGAAAACCCTTCGTGGTCTGGGCCCAAACTTGCTAAGGTGTTGGGTTTTCCCCGAAATACCGTGTGGCGTGTTTTGAAAAAGTACAGAGAAACTTCCAAAGTCATCAAGAACATTAAGGCAAACCCCAACATCTCAGACCGCGATTTGGCCAAAAAGTTTCACGCCGCATGCAGTACCGTTCAACGGATTCGTCTCCGAGAAGGCTTCAAGTCAACCAAATAGGGATCAAAAGCAGTACAATATGGCCAGAATCCGTTCCAGAAAACTGTATGATCAGGTGTTGACAAAATTCAATGGCTGTCTCCTCTTGGATGATGAAACCTATGTAAAGGCCGATTTCAAACAGCTACGGGACAAATATATTACTTGGCTACGGCTCGGGGAGATGTTCCTGCCAAATTCAAGTTTGTGTTTGCAGATAAATTTGCACGTAAATACATGATTTGGCAAGGCATCTGTAGCTGCGATAGGAAGACCAAGGTTTTCATCACTGATCAGACATTTAATTCAGAGCTGTACAGAACGGAATGTCTCCAAAAGCGAATATTGCCATTCATCAGATCCCACAAGGAACCTGTCATGTTTTGGCCAGATCTTGCAAGCTGTCATTACAGTAAAACAGTGCTACAGTAGTATGAACCCCTGGTTTATTTTTTTACCCAAAAAACCCACCCCCCCAACCTGCCCCCACCCCAACCCGATAGAGAGATTTCGGGCTATTTCGAAGAGGAAGCTGAATGATCGCGTGTGCGATCCCCACTGAGCTACAACCCTGGTAAGATCCGAAAACCATCCACCATACAACACTATCACCAACCTCATCAGTGCGAGCAAGGAGAGATTGACCACATCATCGATCGTCGTCACAATCAATTGGCTGCCGTTATCAGTGTCGTGATAAGGAGAGCTGCGAGAGGCTACTGTCGGAGTTGCACGAGAGAGAAAACCACCCGATCATCGCAGCAGAAGGTCTCCCTACATCCAAGTTGGGAGAAGAAAGACAGAAACCAAAAGGTAACGGTCCGGTTCGGTACGCGAGCCCCTACGCTCTTCCGTATTTTAATGTGTTAGCTTTAAGTGAAATTAATAGTAAAGTATAGATAAACGTAGCCTTAGTTTAATAAATGTAGTTTGTCCGAGAAAATATAATGTAGTTTGCCCGCGAAATAAAGGTGTTTTCCAGTGTTCATGTGTGTTTTTTATGTGCTTGGAGGAACTAGAGAGCGCTTCGAAGTGATTGCGACTACCAAATGACAACTTGACCCCCCGCCCCCCCCCCCCCCCCACCCCCCCCCCCCTCTACCGAGACCCCCGCCCCCCCCCCCACCAAAACAACGCAAACCCGCCATTTTTTTCCTCCTCCCCGCCGCGCACAGTGTCGCCACAAAAAAAAAAAAAAAAAAAAAAAAAAAGAAAAATAATACCACCAAAACGAGAGAAAAAAAAAATCCGCGCCGGTTGAAAAATCTTACCCCGAGAAACCCCCACATTTTTCCACAAAAACGAGATTTTTTTTTTTTTTTTCCCCCCAAAAACCACAAAAAGACGAACATCTAGTTAAAACGTAATACTATTTTGTTAATCCGAATTATGCGCAATTGTCTATGTTCCAATTCTAACTGGGTCACACCTTATCCAGCATTGTAAAGGCCAATATACCTGTTCGATAAGCTCAGGAAACTTGAGCCTGAGCATGAGCATGAGCATGATTGACCGCCCACGGATGCCTCTCCGTTGTTGCCAGATAAGCTGTATTTACACAAAGAACCAAGGGATGATGTTTAGGACTAACATACATCCTCAATGTGTATCGACAAAAATACAGCGCAGGTTTATCTGGATGGCATTGCGTAATCCCTCTATCCGAAATTTCCCGCGTATTCAGGCAATCTGCTGCAACTGCATACTTTGGAACGTCGACGGAAAAATCAACAAGCGGTTTTTGTTGCCAAACTTTTGAATGGAGAGGTTGACTGCTCGCGGCTTCTCGCTCAACTGAACATCCGAGTGCCACCGAGAGCATTACGTAGTGGTTATTTCGATTCCATCGAACAGCGTTTGGCAACAACGAACCGCTAACAGCTATGACGACTGTCGAAGAACTGTTTGAATTTGGCGAATCTTCTGCTCATTTTATGGCTCGTATTTGTAATTTTTTTTTTTTTGACGTAGGACTTACGTCTCTCTTTTCTATTCCTGTATAGGGGCGCCGTTCTAAAATTTCTGAAATCGCAAGCGTTACGCGAGTTTGGAGACTTTGAACGATAATATCTCCTCTCTGGCCTACAGACATTTTACGATAAGTATTTCATTCGAAAGGTAGAACATCAAAGCTGAATACCGATTGATAACTAAATTCATTACATTTGTTTAAACTAATTAAAAAGTACTTTAAAGAAAAATGTTTAAATGCACAACGCTATTGGTCGAAAATGACATCATATTTGCGCCACGCTCTGATTGGTTCATACTGCCACAGTTACCGTGCCAACGAATATCAAACATGAGGGGACGACCGACCAATCATCAGTTCTCGCTGTGCATCCGCATGCGACAGACGTGTTCGGCGAGCACGTTGGTAGAAAACGCCGTCCGTGAACACAAGAAGACCAGACCAAGAAGAATCATCCACGTCACCTGCAGCTAGCCATCCGCAACGACGAGGAGCTGAACAAACTTTTCTCCGGTGTGACCATTTCACAGAGTGGTGTCCTGCAGCCCAAGAAGACTGAAGAAAATTTCAATCGCGAACCATGTTATCAACTAAAATCCGTCCTTTTCAGGACGATCAAATCAAGTTGCGAACTAAAGAGTATGTTTGATAGAAATTTCTCTTGAGCTCATCGAAATTTTCATTACCACGCACCGGCTCAATATGGCGTTGAAAAAGCCGCGTCCCGGAGAAAATGGCCTAATCAATCGCCCACATCATCTTCGTGGTCAAGTGGTTAGCGGCGTCGCCCGTCGTTCATTGCCATGAAGTGAAGGTTCGATTCCCGCTCCAGCCTGTGGAACTTTTTGCAACACGAAAATGTCCAGTCTCATCCACTGGGTGTTAGCAAATGTAAATTTTTATCGTAGTATTACGTACTGCCAAACACTCAGGCCGTCCTGCTGCCCAAGGAGACCGAGAAGAAAATTTCAATCGCGAACCATGTTCCCTCCGTTAAAAACTAAAACCCGGTCTTTTAAGGACGAACAAATAAATTTGCCAACTAAAGAGTATGTTTGATTGAAATTTCTCTTGGGCTCATAGAATTTTCATTACCACTCACCGGCTCAACATGGCGTTGCTTGAAAAGCCGCGTTCTGGAGAAAATGAGCAAAAGTTTTTATTAGTATCAATTTATAAATCTCTATTTCCCAGGTTAAAACTAGCAAGCACGTTGGATATTCAATAAACGAAATATTAACAGTTAATTTGAGCCGAACTGCAACACGGCAGACCAATTATGTGTTTCACATATTCAGTGTTGGGGGTAGGTTAGCTTCATTGTAGTTCTTGTTGTACATAGGTTCATAGTGGATTAGTTGCAGGTAGTTTTAAAGTGTGAGTTATAATTTTTCTAACCAATATATTAAAACTCTATTGTTTTGCAGTTTCAGAAGCAAGTGTGTCTTTATCTTAACTCCCTTTGGATGGGGTTCTAAGGCCCTGACAAGGGCCGTTTTTCTGTTGCCTGAGTAGAAAAGATGCGAATTTAACCTCCGAAACGCCTGTCGCTCTAATGAAAACTAATGATTTTATTTTCACGCTGCTGTCTTGCGTAACAACTGAGGCCCGTCCCCTTTTGTGAAATTTGATTCGCATTACCTTCGTTGAGAACCCCCTTCCTGTTATGTAATGGTATATGCCATTATATAAAACAGGCCTGGCATGGCGAACAGTTATCATTCGGTCTTGGATCATCGACACGTTAAGACGTGTGTGTATCCCGCTCTCTTGATAAAAAAAACGCTTTTCCGAGTTTTTCCCCAAGTAACACGAAATGTGTCATTGCATACATTTGTGCTTTAATGTGACAAATTATTATGTTACCATTCCGGTGATTGAAAACCTTGTAGGGAGCCTGCGAAACAAAATTTATGTTTGACAATGATCATAAACAAAAAAATCTTAGACTATAGTAAAACAAATTTTTAATAGTTTTCAATAAAGTGTTCATGAACCAGGTTAGAACCTAGAACTCCAAGCTTACAAGATCAGTCTTCTTACCACTCGACCATTTCAAGACGTGAAAAATGGAATTCTAAGAATCCTGTTAAACCTCACCATTGTTATTTAAACTTTTACCATCATGATAGAAGACAATTTAACATAAAACAATTCAAGCAAAAAGTATGGGTTTAATTTGAAAAGATTTATTATGTTTTGGTGATTATTCTATTACACTTTAGCTAATATTAGTTCTAGCAACTATACCGCTGCAAATAATGTTCGATCGTAAAAAGAATTGGCTACAGCAATATTTAATTTTTCATATCATAGTGGAATGGTTCTTGCATGGAATTAGGCATCATACTAGCATGGAATTAGGTTTTTGAATGTTTAGCGGTAAAAACATATGTGATATAAATACATATTTGATAGTTATCAGTCTTACGTAAAAGTATAGGAACGGTAATTCAAGGTCCAATATGACACGAACAAAACATACATTACTAGTTTTGATGGCATTTGACATTTCTTGAATTTGTTTGTCTCAAGAAATACGGAAGACTTGGGTTGCTACATATGTACAACATAATTTGCAAACAAGATGTGAGACGTAAACAAACAAGTCCTATCTTTAGAACATTAAACACATATATGACAAACCAATTTGTTATATTAGTAAATCTAGACTCAAATTGCAAGACACGAACATCTTCCTGACTAAACTAGTCAAACTGAACTTTTATAGATCTACAGCATGACACATGGAAAAATATAACCTTTTTGTTTATGTTTTCGGTGCTACCTGGGTCGCCCGGCTGCTAGAGATCGAGTGGACGCCCCTGATGTGGCTGGCACGTCCGCTAGACGAGGCAAGCGGAAGAAGCCCGACGTCGACGCAAACATAAATCATCCTTCCGTAAACAGCTAAAATCTGTCCTTTTCAGGACGACCAAATCAATTTGCCAACTAAAGAGTATGTTTGATTGAAATTTCTCTTGAGCTCATCGAAATGTTTATTACCACGCACCGGGTCAACATGGCGTTGCTTAAACTGCCGCGTCCCGGAGAAATGCCCAAAACAATCGCCCACATCATCTTCGTGGTCCAGTGGTTAGCGGCGTCGCCCGTCGTTCAAGCGGTTGTTGTCATGAAGTTGAGGGTTCGATTCCCGCTCCAGCCTGTGGAACTTTTTGCAAAACGAAAATGTCCAAACTGGTTGTTCGTAATTCGCTCTACACCCAAACTAAGAAATTAAGATTGTAAGACAATTTCGCTTGATTTTGTTCCATTCTTGCTATTGATCGTAACTTGGATGAAAATTCTAACATTAGTTGTGGGCAAAATAGCATCAGCAATTCGAAATGAAAAATTGAACGTGTGCGTGAGGTTGTGCGCAGTGATATTTAGTTGATGAGTAAGAGATGTGTGTCCCGAAAGTCAGATGGCTCACCAAAATATAATACACCAATTACGAAATCAGGGTACGAACTGTGAACGACAGCGCGGCGGCTCTTGATGGCAACCAATTAGCCACTTTGACAAGGTAAGAGATGGGGAATAGAAACCCTACAGTTAGTTCACTTGGCGAGGAATTCAGGGTACAGAAATGAAGCAAATGGACATATTTTCTACCAAGCTATGTGCAACCTATCGCTAACAAACTTGCATGGCATTGTTCATTTCATAAAACGCTTTGTCGATGATCAGTGAGAAAAAACATAGAACACTTGACGGCGGCAATACAAGAGTGGCCAATAGCGTTGCGGCATTTTGTGATATCGACTCATCCATATTGTATATTGATATGTTGGTGATGATTGAATAAGGATCCTACAGCGATAAATTTGTTTCGAGTTATTTTTGCTTACCAGTCGCTTGCACACACTTGCATGGCTTCATTTGTACCATAAAACGCTTTGTGGACCAAAATGGGGAAAATTGCCATTTCTGAATCATGCGGATTTCTCAAGATATGATTAAAAAACTGCAATTGCATTTTTTGCCACCTTCTCAACTTTTGGGTGTATGTTCAATCTTCAGTCCGTACAATCTCGAGTTGAAGACGGTGTAAATGCCTATTTTTATCGTAGTATCACGTCACGCCAAACACTCAGGCTGTCCTGCACCCCAAGAAAACTGATAAGAACATTTCAATCGCGAACCATGTTCCCTCCGTAAACACAGGATCCATTTCACACTTACAAGCACGTTGGACATTTTAGCGCCAACATTTGATTAGGGCGAATCTGCTTTTGTAAACAAACACTTTGTCTGCTAATTTATCGGAAGTTGAATACAATTCCTTCAAATTGAATATATCAGCGGATAGAGATAAAGCTCCTCTTCCTTAAAGAGTGCTTAATTTGTATTTGTGACCTTTTGTTCAAGAGCAAATGACTACGAAAGCCATTGTTTACAAAAGCAAATTAGGGCGTATCTAATGTTGGCGCTGATTTAACAAACAAAATATCATTAACAGTCAATTCGAGCCGAACTGCAGTTTCTATAAATTTTCGTGAAGAACCAATAGCGGAAGAAGAACCGGAGCCTCACACACCAATAGCATAGGGTTTCATGGTTCTATAGACTGAATAGAATATAGTAGAAATTTATTAATTCGATGACATCAATTTCTTCACATCAACAAGCAGTCCTACGTCAACTTTGCAGTTATGTCACTGACATAACTCACCCTTTCGTTTTTCCCCCATCCAATCAAGTATCCCTCCCCTCCACAAAACACACCTCACCTCAACAAAATATTTTCCCTTTCCTTTTTTTTTTTTTTTTTTATAATTTTTGACGAAAATTTCATAGACTTTCTCATAAAATTTCATTCTCGGACATTATTCCTTCTGCCTTTCTATAGGTATTTTCCAGACGTTTGTAGACATTCCTCCAGGGATTCTTTCAGGAGTTTCTTCTGACATGGCATCGGCAATTTTTCAAAACTTTCCTGTGATGATATGTTTGGAGGAATCCCTGATCTCGTGAAGTTTTGTGATTTTAACGTAATCACCGGAGGACACCTGAAAGAACTACACAAAAACTATCCATTTTTTCCTGAAGTAATTCCTGGACAAAATCCTGATTTGTTGGAGAAATCTAAGAAGTTTTTCGTTTGCTTGAATTCCGTAATATTTTCTATTTAATTCTTAACTATAGAAATTTCGCAATGGGTTTTTGTAGAATTATTTTTCAAATTTTGTCTAGGATGCTTGCAAGGATTCTTATAGTTTTCCAGATATTATTTCAATCTTTTTTCAGGTACTCCGCTGGAGAAGTGTTTGTTTCAAAGTGCCGCAAGAGACTGCTCCAAAAATTTCGACAGGATGTTTTGCAGTGATTTCTACAAAAATACTATTCTTCTAATTTAGAAATATGTTTATGCACTTATGCAGAAGAATTTTGGGAAGTTAGAATAATGTTCTCGAATTTTTTGCTATATGAAGCATATTTATTTTGTACGTGATTTTTTGTTATCTTTAATATAATCTTGCAGTGTGAAACCCTAAACATATTTTGCGCAATTGATTAACAGTTGCAGATCGATGGCCCCAATTACAAAAAAAAGGTTTGTGGGCTTTGGATCCGATGGAGGTTCGGTAATTATGGGTTCTGACCGATCCATCAAGAAGCTGATGAAACGTGACTGTCCTCATGTGATAATTATCAAATGTACTTGCCACTTTTTGGCCCTTTGTGCAAGAAACGCATGCAAAAAACTGCAATTGTACCTGGAACAAATGATGCGATATATCTGCAGTTATTTGTCCTGCAGCCTCAAACGATCCAAAAATTTCCAGATGATACAGATGCATCCGTCTGCCAATAGATGGCTATCGTTGGAGTCAGTTTTCAAATGGAATATGGAACCGTTTTCGGAGCTCATGTTGTTTTTCTCGTTCTTATCAAACTGAGGCAACGGTTTTATGGTTGCCATCTTAACGACCCAATGACGCAGCCATTTCTCTTCTTCTTAAGCTACGTATTGTTTCTTATCATCAAAGTGAATCGAATCTTCCAGTCAAAAGACATGGAATTCCTGAAGATGTGCAATCAGCTGAAGTCTTGCTGATGGAGCTCCTTGAAAGTTTTTGTGTAGATGATTACCTCAAACACCTGACGAATTTAGGGCTTTCAGATTTCGAGAAACATCTTCGTAAGATGTCGGAAATAGGTATATAACGGCGAAGCTGCGCCCTTTGAAAGAGTTCAACTCGATTATTGAACAACATCCGAACTTCTTTGAAAGCGGTGAGGAACAGGCCATTGAAAATGATTTTCGTGAGTTGAGGACGATTACCATCTGCAAGGACAACGAGGTGAAGAATCAGAAAACTTCGAAACTTGTTGAAGAAAACGTCTGATGGGAAGCTGCCTTTTCACTTGCTAAGAGAGTTCATTGCGAACTTTTTACTAATTCCGCATTCTTTTGCAGGAGTGAAGCGAGTTTTCTCGGAATACCATCTGGATAAGTCCAAAATTCGGAACCACCTGAGTACGGACATCATGGAGGCCAAAGGAGGAAAGGAGGAGTTGATCAGCTAATGTTAACATCAGAACTAAATTCTAAATTCAACAAATTAATTTACACGGATCATAACAATAATTGATTGTTAATTCCGTTCCAATTTTGTTCACCTATCAAGGAACTTTAAGTAATCAAAACAAACACCCCATGATTCATTATCATATCAAAACAGGTCTGTCAGAAGGGCTTAAGTGCAATGATCGATTTCCCCCGAAAACATGTATCATTCGTTTACGGATCTGTTTTCCTTTAACAACACAAAATTTGAAGTAAAGATTTTTACCAAGATTTTTTGCAGTTAAACACAGATAAAACAGATTGTTTTGGCAAAAATTAAAGATGGGAACGAAAAATAATGTGGCAACCCTGCCTGAAGATTGCATTCGGCAGTGCTGAGTGGCAAGGCGCCAATGTGGATGTGGCAGCTGACGGTGGCAAGTACCATAGAAGGTGCACTGGCGACGTTGGCAAGCCGTTGGCCAGGCAACCGTTGCTAGGCCCAAGTCAGTAATTTATTTGTAGCCAGCCGGTGGGTGCATCCACGACGAGCGAAATAAGGTGCTTGTGTGTGTGTGTGATCTTGCTGCTAGCCATCTTTTGTTAAGGCGCAACGTGCAACGAGTGATATAACCTGATTCATCAAAAGACCGAGAAGGTTTGCATTCAAAAACGGACCATTTCGAATCCGTCCTTTTCGGGACGACGAATTTAATTTCGAGAGAGTTTGTATGATTCGAATTTATCTACAATTATTATCCAAGTTCTAACCAATTGGAAGACAGCGGTGGCTATATTAATTTTAGTTTTCTCTTCATTGCATGCCTTGAGAAGTGTGTACAATTTACAAATGGCTACCGTCACAAAAAATTGAAACACCGGATGCTAATAATTCGATCATTTCTTGATGGATTTATTTTTGAGATTTTTGCACCAACCTGAAGGTTAAACGAATACCATTTTATTTATACAAATATATATTTATAATATATTTGTTGCGTTCCGGTAAATATAAAAAAAAATCCTTATCATGGACAACGTTTTGATTCTTCACCAAATGCTATCTAAAGGGTGTACAAAAGAATTTTCTAACATAATTACTATTTAACTAACGATCTAACGATCTATTTGGATCACACCCACGCTTTTTGATCAGACTACGCCTTACGGCAAGGGTAGAGGTCAAATGAAAATTTGAAAATAATAATAGCTAATAGCTTTATCATTTCTCTATAAATTTTCAAGATTTTTGCTTCAATCAGTTAGAGATTGTCAACTATCAAAAATATAAAAAAGTGTTGACTTTTAATTCCCAAACAGACCCTGAAAAATCTATTACGAAATAAGGATAATGGTTTCCAGCTGGTCTATCATATCAACACACTCACTACAGCCCGCACCACCGTTGCCTTTTATCATACCAACATTCAAATCAAACGTTCCTTTCCAGGGACGCCTAGTAATTACTTAGAAGCGAATCAAGCGAATGTTCTTACATACTTACTCACTTACTTATGCTCACCCTACGTCCCATTAGAACAGTACCTGAGTACTAATCAAACGGTTTAACGAAGTTTACGTCAATCGGTCGTGTGTTATACACAACCCCACTAATTTTTTAGTCTTAAGTTTGTGTCATGTAGACAATGAGTCCTGAGATGAAATGATTTAATAAATAAATAAATAAATAAATAAATGACAAGTTTTAAGAAAACCCGTGTGTAAAACGGCTTGCCGGAATTATTTGTATTGCACTCAATTGGTCATAATAATACGAAAACTCCGTACCGAATTTTTCAAAATATTTTAAACATTAGACTCTTAAGAAACCTTTTCAGAATGGGGCCGATTAACATGTCCACATTTTTACCATTTGGATTTTGAGTTTTAGTAACATTCCATAGACCCATCTTATTAAACCAAACAACCAAATGAAAACGTAGAAGGTGCCCTGCTTTGGCCAACAATATATTCTCTCTCAAGCATTCCCCTTAACCATGCAAACCCAACACTTCATCATACCCAAACGTTTTTGCTGGAAAGAAATAAAAATTGTTATTGTTATTGATTAGCCCCACCATGACAGGAAACTACCCACCGATCTAAGCTGGTTAGCGATAAGAAGAGATTGATAGGGAAAATTTAGATAGGAGTTTCCTTGAATTGTGACTGAAAAGAGACAAGTATAACGAAAAACCAAACAAAATAAAACAGGATATTAGATATTGTCTTCAAAATTTCGTAGGAATACATAATTTGTTGCCTTAAAAGAAACAAAAGTAAGAACAAAGATATCAGTAGAATCCTTGTAGTTCCCCGGATGTTTGAAGAGCTTAGCCATTGCTCAGCAAAGATACTAAGAGTAATTGTTGCGAGCTGTCGATGGTTTTAATAGTGAACAGCAGTTCACTATTAGCTGAAATGTGGTTTGTGGTTAGTAGTTTGACCAAAATCTAAACTCCAAACAAAATTTCGAAAAATTGTATGGAGAATAGTCTACGAGGGGGGGGGGGGGGGGTCTGAGATTTTCAAAAATGAGTCTTCGTAGCTTATGAATAGGCCCTAACACGTTATGCCCTATAGCAAAATAGTGAATAAGAAAGAATCAACGGAACCGTTCACATCAGATGCTCGAAGCACTCGTTTTCCGTAAACTTTGAATATGTACAACTACATTCTACAAACAATCCTACTACTGGAATTCACATCTGCAACAAGAAAGTTGAGCAAACTTTTGTGAAATTAGCGTCCCTGGAAGCATTTCGTGCCTTCTGGCAACTTTACGCTTCTATTGATTTCTAAGCTCATCTTTTCGGACCAACCGCGGGGAGACTTGGTCCTATACCCAATGATTTCATTATCTCCAATCCGCTCAACCAATCGCAATGTTATGTGATATAGTGGACGGACTATTATAATTTGAGATAACTCCAAAATTGGCAGATCGACAGGCAATCGGTGAAGACCCACCTGGTACCTCACAGCAAGATGCTTAGAGGCGGACCGGAAGATTTGATGAGCTACCTCTCCCTGTTCGATACGCTCAGGAAACTTCTGGAGAAAATCAGGCTCAACAGGCTGACTAAATTAACCGAGAATGAACACGGTCTATCGAGGATGCAATTCGGTTTCCGGAAAGGGAAGTCTTCGGACAGTGCTCGTGACAGAAGTTATGTCGTCCAAACAGATGTGGAGAGACGATTGATGTTTCAGTGTTGTAACGGTTGACGTTAAGAACGCCTTCAATAGCACCAGCTGGGAGGCTATTGCCGTTTCGCTGCATATAAGGAGGATCTCTGATTACCTGTGCAGAAATCTGAAGAGTTACTTTCAGCGGTTGAAGCTCAGCAAGGTTCCATCCAACATTTTAGAACGCTATGTACAACGGACGTACAGGACGATGAAACTTATGTCCTGGAGGATTTCAAACTGCTTCCAGGGCTGGTTTTTGCTCTGATATGGCCAGAAATGCTATAGTTCAGCCAACTAAGGCCAAAACTGAGCTGGAGAGTCGTGGCTTCTTATAAACGGTCCCAACCGCTTTTGCAGACAATCTTTCTCGTATACATCATTGTTTCTAGTGCCGATAGAGACGACATTTTTGGATTTTCGACCACAAATACATGTG
Source organism: Aedes koreicus (assembly GCA_024533555.2). Lineage (NCBI taxonomy): Eukaryota > Metazoa > Arthropoda > Insecta > Diptera > Culicidae > Aedes > Aedes koreicus. Next base: position 5,024 of record JAHHFK020005060.1, on the reverse strand, counting down.
GCCTGCCAAACCAAATACTTCTTGGGGAATATAGACACCTTTGTCCGAAAATACTCGTCAACGGCGTTCCTTTGCATTGTGGTATAAAAATCCAGACCCGGAAGCTGTTGAAAGTATTCGAGCACATATGTTTCGTCGTCCATCATGGTACAAGACAATTTTAGTAAAAACTTGATGTAAAGCTCATCAGCACGACTTTTTGTGGTGAAATGTTGCTTGTTATCACAGTTGGGCACATTTTCACATAATTGCATACCTCTGTTTTACTTTTCTTTGGTTTTTTATAATTTTGGTTTTCCATGTATGAAAGCCACATTTCGCACAGAAAAGTTAGGATTTTCCCAATAATGGTCACCACCTTCTTGTACATTTGGTGGAAGGATACTTTTCGGTTTATTCCTCTTCCAACCTTCCGATCCACAATCAAGCGCTGGTTAAACAATTTGCAAACACTTAACCCGCTACATTTAGGTAGTTTTAGTTTCTTGGCAAGATTGCGAACCGCCAACCTTGGATTTTACAGCCGTTCATATAAAATACGTCTACTTGATTCGACGGCATTGTACCAAATACAACAAGAACGTAAATAAAGTGGAGAGTTTCAAGCAGTCTCATAATTGAAACGTTTCAGCGATCCGTGTAATAATTCAAAAACTACACTGAAAGAAAAGTGACAGAAATTTAACGTGAACAGGCTTTAGCTTTAACAGACTTTGTGTTTCGATGCAAAATTCTTCCTTCAAGTAGAACCAAATCCAATCACAAATTATATATTCCTGTCTCATATGCATATGTGCTTGTACTCCAAGAATGTAATCTTTGCTCTCAGGAAGGAAATTGCGATGGCGCTGCTTCTTCTGCTGTTGCTGTTATTTTTAGCAAAACGACGATCTATTGAATATTTAATTGGCTTTTATTTTAATTACCACTCTCTACCAACAGCAACCGAGTATGTATATCTATTTGCATACTTCAAAATCGAAAAAAAAACGCAGCTTCTTTTCGGTGTCTCCCTTCCATAGCCATTCGACTGAGTTGATTATGTAAATATACCGCCGAAAGAAGTCGTCCCACCGATTTGCTCAGTATGCATACTTTGCCTTTAAATTGAACCTTCCTATACGAAAGAGACGGCGTCCGACCCCTCCCTCCCCTTCCCGACCAAGGTGGGTATATCAAAGATGCGACTGAGGAAAACTTTCTGACGAAAAGAATTCGTCATGTCACCGTCATCTTGGCTTTTGTAGAACGGAGATGATGAAGCTGATGAGAAGGACACGCCGAATTCCAGCTCACTTGCCGTGAAGAAGAAAAAAACCGTTCATCTGCGAACGAAGAGTCACTTGTCTCGAGCAGCGCGGGATGCTTCGTTTGAGTGGATGGAACGGGGGGTGTAGAAGTGGAAATTAAAAATCTCGCAGACACGTGAAGATGTCACTCCGCTGCTTCTTCGGATCTAACCAAAACATACCTCGCGATGATCTGTCTCCCTCTGTGGTGGCATCGGCGAGAGACTGGAAGCCGGGGACAATCCCGAAAAGTAATTGTGTGGTGAGGTTTTCTTGGCTTCCGAACAATCCGGAATCACGTGAACTGCATGGAAGGGTGGGCAAACCATGAAGGTGTAATTAGTGATGCAAAAATATTCACCAACAGCAACGCGGTTGGAAATTGCGGGGTGAATAAATGATAGATTATGTGGATGGCATTTTTTCGCGACTGAATGAGGGAAATTTAAGGCTTCTTCTTCATGCTTAAATCGAAGAAAGAAAATAGCGTTCAAAACTTATCGCAACATTCGATATATTCAGACGAAAAATCACTTTCCCTCTGATCGGACAGCCGGAGGAATCAGGTTTCCCACTCAAATTTAACCCCTTTTTACGCCAATATAATCCAATAAATTATTTATTACTCAAGCGTTTCGCTGTTCAATCCCAATGCTCTTCCATCGACTCCGCTGTGGAGTACTTTCAACGAAAAAAAAACCCAATCCAGTTGGATCATAGTAGGCTGGCATAAGGTATCGCACGGAAACGGGATGATATCGGATATCACTTCCCAGATCATGTTCGTTCGTTCGTTCGTTTTTTCGTTCGTTTTTTTTTCGGCCACGGTGTCATCGTCGAGCTAGATTTTTCCCCTATTCACATCATGTGGGTGGGTAACCATACAGTGGATAGCATGTGTGAAGTGATAAACATAAAAGCGCATAAATGGTTTTCGGGAGCAACAGGTTGCCAGCCAGCCAACGAGCACTTTTATCGGCAGAAGTTATGACGGCAATTTAATCATTTAAAAACGATTATCGGCAAGAAGATTCCACTTGAATGGGTGTCACTTATGAGAGTTGGGATGAGACTTCTGATTGAGGTGTGTTTGTGTCGTAAATTTGAAGGTGTCGTTTATTTAAGGAGGATTCAATTTTGCAGGTTAATTGTTTTGCAAGAACTCATTAGTTGCGCAACTAAGTTCTCGTTGTTGTTTTGATAAAAATGTATATGTAATAAAACATTATTATGAAAAAAATGTTATCAATGAATTAATCAAAGTATTGCCGATCGCTAGACACAACTTTTTCCCTTCTTTCTGGCAGAGCTCGAAAACCTTGTCGGTAGAAGTGCTCATCTTTTGAGGCAATCCACATATCAAACCATTTCCTGATGTCTTCATATCACTATTAGATATGAGGCGGACAAAAATCAGAAAATCAACTTTCACCGATCCCTGTTTTGGAATTTTCTTCTCATAGAATACATATGAACTATGAGAAATCTAAAGCTACTAGCTGAGAAAGTTTAAAGCTACTAGCTGATGTAGTTTCAAATATATTGAAGGTCGAAATTGAAAAAAGCCAAAAAAAAAGAGAAATCTTTGTTGCTAAACAACACATGGCTTTATGGCCACGGAAGTCTGCTTCATCTACCGGTTTGGATCCCCCCCCCCCACACCTTTCCCTCCCCCCCCCCTCCCCCCCCCCCCACCCCCCCCCCCCACCCCCCCCCCCCCCCCTTTCGTTTTCGATGAGCTTTCCAGTTCTGCTGGCACTTGCGTTGACAACGGAAGACCTTGAAGGAGCTTCAGCGCTGTTATTATTTCCTTTTGGCGCCGTTCGTTGATTATTTTCGTGATTGCATCGAAGAGGTCGTTTCCAACTTTGGAGCTACTTTTCTTAAGCTTCGAATACAAGATACTCAAGCTGCCTTCCGCAGACAGCAATGTAGCATCTCGTCTTCCCAATGCTTCCGAAGCGAGTCTGATTGGCTGAAGAGCTTCCTGAAGGTTTTTTGCAACCTCGAAATCACTGTCCAACATAAGACCTGAAAGGCCTATTTCGGAAAGTGTCTCTTTGATGCAATCAAAACCGCGAATGACGTGCTCCAGCATCGTTTCAGTCGAGTTCCAACGAGTTTTGACGTCCAAACACAGTTGAAGTGGTTTAGTAACATTTTCGTGATTTTTTCTTGAAGCAGTGCATTCTTAACAGGTGATTTTCGAAAAAAAATCAGAACTCTTCGAATACGTTTCAGAGATTCTCAAAATCGCGTGGTGTCTATAATTGAAATAAATTAGCTGTTTTCTTTAATATGAACATGAACATTCCAATATATTTACCCGAAAAACCAACTTCATCATCGTAGTTATCACTATCCGAATCGTCGCTATCTGAATCCTCATTTTCAATTTATACTGGTGGTGATCCTTGTACAGGACATCGCAAACCCCCAAGTGAATCGCATGGTTGTAACACTGCTGATGAAGGAAATCCGACAATCTTCCAAACTTCTTCATCACGCGAGCTCCGTCAGTCGTTGATGCTACAATGTTTCCATCCTTAACACCGAATTTCCGGACCATATCCTTGACCATATCCAAAACCTTTTCAGCAGGTAGTGATCCACGAATTTTGCCGAGACCCAGGTTGTAGAATGATCCGTCAGCGAAATGGGCATTCACGTTTAAGTAGCGCTTGTTGCTTAGACTTGTCCTTGTTGTTGACTTGTTGCTTAGACTATTTCATCCCGCGTTTGCCGCGCGGGGTATCCTTATATTTCTCCCACCACCTCCACGACAAATGTATTCGACGTTGGCAGAGAATATCCACACTCAGGAAATTATCCGTACGAATTTCATACGATCGGAACTATGAACCACAAAGCAAGGGTTCAAGACTCATTCCATACGAAATCGTATGAAATGATTATTGTTGCATTGGTCGAGAAAAACATGCCTTTTATACTCTTTCAATTGACATCACTTATCAAGCGTGTATAGTCTCGTGGGATTGTGGCTCCTCTCTGGATCCCGAGCTTCATAGTTCGAATCTTGATTACATTTTTCTGTGAGGAAAATTTTCATGCGATCGTCCTATGAACTTCTTTCCATTAGAGAATCGATTAATTTATAATAAATAATTACGAGTAATATGAAAAGACAATAACTATGAAATCCCCTTCTGTTGGTTCGCTCGTGCACCGACCGCCGATCGTTTGTTGGATTGACTTTCTTTTTATGATTCCATTGATCGAAAATCTGTCCTCTGCTGCCAGCCGAGCTACAATTTCCGCCAGTGACTGACGTTTAACGAACTTGAGCATCGATACTTGTTTCACTGGGACATTTGGTGTGGATGATTTAACTTTCACTAGAAAGACTCACTAGGATTTGTGGGGGGTTTGGAATCCATGTCGTGTTTGTTCTTCATGTGCCGGAGCAAGCCACTGGTCGAAGAGCCCTTGCACGACAAAATTTGCTCACTCCTACGAAATCGTGCTTTTTCTTTGTCATCCGCAATTCTATCGAAGTGTTTCCGAATTTCAGCCATGCCTTTAAAATAATTGGATGTAAGGCTACATTAGCACAAATGTTGTATTACTACTTACTTTGATGTAACGGCAATCCGAAATTTTTCAATAAACACAGAAGCAGTTTTCAGTGAATGAAAACAATGTTTTGAATGGAAATGACAGCTTGCGTCGTATTGGCGCGCGCGCGTGTGTGTGTGTGTTAAATGTGTAGGCAAA
>JAHHFK020005059.1:0-35714 GCA_024533555.2 Aedes koreicus | reverse complement strand
AACAAATCTCTTTCTTAATGTTTATTTTCCTCAAGTATGTTCCTCTACACTTTTGCAATAATAGATTTTAATTCCATCCTCACGCCCAAACTTTTGGACATTTGACTTGACTACTGCCATCAAGGATTGGACAAGCTTCTCTCCTCTGGTTTTGTAAGCTTTTGCCCTCTTCTGCTTAAATTTCGATTCGACCCTTTTTTCAGACAATGGGCCTTCATTATTAGCCAGAATTTCTCGATTGATCTGAGCTCTGGACAGTTTGGAGGATTAATGTCACGAGGTTCGTCACTGTTGAGTAGTGGTTCGTGGCCAAATCGGGCCAAAACAGGCTGAGAATGCTGCTTTAGAAGTGGCAATAGGCTTTTTTGAGGGCACTCTTTGATGTAGATTTTACTGTTAATATTCCCGGTTGAGATCAATGGTTGGCTGATTTTACGGACCGATAAATATACGGCTTGCCAAACGAGATGTTTAAAAAAATGCTATCTTCTGTTCTTAAACGAAGACTCTAGGCTTCCTCTGTCCTTCGTAGTGTAGATTTATTATCAGGGATTCGTGAAAAGTCAGCCTTCACGTAGGTTTATCGTCATATCATAGTCATAGCAACCTGTATACTTTTCACTTTATCATCTCGGCAAGGTTTCTTCTAGGCTATGAATGACCTCAGTCCACAGCACACTTTAACGTCCTACACAGTTGACTTAGCCCCGGGTCCTTCCTTAGCTCAGTCGGTAAAGGCGCAGCTACAAAGCAAAACCATGCTGTAGGTGGCTGGGTTCGATTCCCAGTCTGGTCTAGGCATTTTTCGTAAAGGAAAATTTCTCGACTCCCTGGGCAAAAGGGTATGATTGTACTTGCCACACAATCATACTAATTCAAAAATGGTACTTGGCATCGGCAGCTCTCAATTAATAACTGTGGAAGTGCATTTCCAACATCTCTGCCCGACATGTTGGGCAACATCTCTGACCGACATGTTGGGCTTCCTCTTGTATACTTTCACCACTTGCTTCTCATCTTTTTTGTTGCGTGTTCCCCTTTTCGACTGGTTGGTTGGCTTCTTCTGAACCGTTTTGATTTGTAGAAACTTGCTGATGACATTCGACACCGTTTGTAGCGTCACCCTGATCAAATTCGTGATTGCTTTCTGTGAAAGATTAGGATTTTCTTACAATTTGTCCAAAATAAGATTTCGCAGCTCCTGTTGTCATGACGCCGTTTTCAAAACTTCAATTCAAAAGTAATCAGTATGCACGTCGCCGCGAGGGTGAATAGATCCACCGACAGCTTAACCATACACTGAAAGAAATTCTTACGAACACTGACGCGACAAAGTTACAAAACGAAAGAATACTAACAGTTTCGAGAAACCGTCGTTTGAATTTTTTTTTGCAATAGCAGATTCGACCTTTTGAAAATTCAAAGTAGAAATGTCAAATAAATAAATATTAAAACTGTTTTTACTGAACTGAAACATGTTAGACGCCACTAACAACTCACCTTTTTAAATAACCCCTACACATAGAAAACATCTAGTAAATTAAAGTGCTCTGAGTTAAACATTACCTGCCTCAATTATGACATAAATTGGAATCATAAAAAGTCGAAATTAATTTCGAGCAAACGTACTTTTGTGTGAATGATGAGTCTTATAGTTTCGGAATACTTGCACATTTACATGACATTTTTAATTACGTCTTCTGCTTTATTTCAGAGGTAGACTCATTAACATGTTAAAAATAAAATTCATAAGTGTGCAGAAAACACCGAGTATCTTTGAATTTAAGTTTAAATTTAAAGTCAACTAGAGTTTAATTAAGGTCAAAGTAACTAGAATACAAACATTGTCTTCATCATTACCGATTTGCATTGCCATTTCGATTTTTGAAGGTACAAATGTGAGAAAATATTAAGTCTTCACATATATTTTTTCATGGGAAGGACAATCTGCAACCAGACTCCTGTAGTGCTTAGGGTATAGGGTTGGGGGGGGCCAACCCTCGACCCACTAAAAACCCTCCCGTGCCTCTAGCCTTGGTCCACAACGAAACCTTAAATCTGCCTTGTGCATGTTGGTTTGTCGAAAATTTGATTTAATATTTATTTGAATTTTTGAGACAAAAGACTAATAAATTTTCTAAGATGACTGTTCCTTCTTTCATTAATGAGCAGTTCTTATTCTTCTAATGTTTTTAAAAATATGTAAAAAAAATACACATGTCCAGTGAAAAATTGAACATAGTATTTTTTGGAAACTTTTGGAACACTTTGATTGTTGTTTTGTTGTATTCTCCCAATGCGCGGAGTAACGATAGCTTATGTCCACCACTTTAATTTTAACACTTTTTCGATTCACGGCAACTTGAAATCGATCACTGTTTACCGAAAGTTCAGGAGCTGATCAAGTTGTACGCAGATGTACGCGTCGAATATAGGTATACTAAGACCGATAGTCTTACGTTTGTATGTGTGAGCACTTCAAAAGCGTTACCAGTTTATTTTCGTTATAACCCTTACAGGCAGCTCTTCATTCAAATCTCGCAATCTGTTTGTAGTGGATTCAAGCTGGGTAAATAATATAAATAGTTCAGTTGAAATTGATTATTTAATATCACTTTGTGTATGCTATTTGCTAAACGCGATAAGATGAACTGATTGTATGCAAGCAAGCGAAACAGAAATGCAGTTCTTTACCCACAGGCGCAGCCAGAATAGGGGGGGGGGGGGGGGGGTTTGTATAGAGAGAGAGAGAGAGAGAGAGAGAGAGAGAGAGAGAGAGAGAATTACATCGTCTCCAACCAGTGGTTGCACATACTGAACAATTAACAATAACGGACACTTAACGGACAATACAACGCCCGGTGGACCAGTAGAGTAGGGTCATTTTTCATGTTCCGACAGATGGAGCGGGAATGGAGCCCCATTTATGTGACATTACGCCTGAATGCGGGTGGATTATCTTCTCTACTCTAACCCAAAGTATTTGACAATACCCGTCCGTTTCTTGCAACAAGATTAAACAATTCTAGGCTTGTTCTGGAATAAAAAAAAAACGATTTTAAAAACTTTCGATATTTCCCATGTTTTTAAATCAAACCACATTGAATGCCAAACATTTAACGGGTCATGTTGGATTTTTGTATAGAATAACCACCGAATTTGTTTGCAGTTTGTACTGAAAATGTAATTTTCATCCGCGACCCTCTCACCCAAAGCAACACAGAAGAAACACCGTTTTTTACTCACCATGCTCACACCGTTTCAATAGATTATATTTTTTTAATGGTTGTTCAATTAATAAGTGATTAGCTTTTAACAAACATACATGTTGAGTTTTGGTGGTTTATAGCTTATGGTTTTTGTCCCCTTTGCTCACCTTTAGTATAATTATTTTATCTGATATTTTCTAAACAGGAACATCAAACATAACCTTTTAAAACGACGTAAGTAACAAATGTAAGCAAGCTGTGTTTTTTTTGTGCTGAATTGTTCTTTTGTGCTGAAAAATTCTCAACACACGATTAGTTAGTGAATAATTTAAGAAATTTTATTCATCAATGACGAAAAGAAATTCATATGCGTTCCAACAGCTATTCCTCAATATTTTAAAAATAATTTATATACACATCTGCATCTGCGTTTTGAAATTTGAACCGATTTATCTGATATGATCCAACTGAAACACGTTCTGTCGAAACACGGTATATGTAGCAATCATGTGTATCTGAGTAGTATGAAACCAAAACGGTGTATCATTGAATTACATTAAAATTATTGTTCAAATTCGAGAAATACAACCATTTTGCATATTTTTCTATTCGTGGTTATTTCAGCTGCATGAAAAAACATTCGTTTTGTTTTGTTTGCTTGTTTTTTTTTTTAATTACATGCTGGAAAATATTATACTTACTTTTGAAAAACTTTCGAATGTCCATTTATGGTACTTCTGGATAAAATAAATCAAATAACTGCTTTAGACTGCTTATAATTTTAAAAAAAAACCGTATGTATTTTACCCGATGATTCGTTTTGTTATGAAGGTTCTTCTGTTTATAAACACGCGCAGAACCATCGCTTATTCTTCCGGTCTTCCTCTAAACTCTCCACCGATTGCTTGTCGATCTGCCAAACTTGGAAGACATCTGCATGGAGTTATCTCAAATTATAATAATCCGTCCAATCTATCACAAAACGTTGAGATTGGTTGAGCGGACTGGAGATAATGAAATCCATTTGTATAAGGCCAAGTCTCTCCCGGTTGGTATTAAACCGATGAGCATGGATATCAATAGAAACATAAAGTTTCCAGAAGGCACAAAATGCATCTACGGACTCTTATTTTTACGAAATCCCTCAATTTCAATTTTTAATGGATTAGCATAGATTGTTCATTAGACACTTCAACTTGATTGATACAGTTATTAGTTACAGCAGTGCAATAGATTGTAGAATACAGTAGTAAAAATTGTAAGTTACGAAAAAAGAGTTTGGTTCGAGCATCGGCTGTGAAAGGTTGTGTCGATGCTTTATTACGCACTATTTTCCTATCGAGCATGGCGCGTTTCGTGTTGTTTCGGTTATCTATAATTCGGTGTAACGAGTGATCGAGTGAGCACAGTACGAGAACAACAAAGCGTCTCTCAAGCGTTCATAAAATTATCCTTGTTTTCCTAACGGAAAACCACCATCACACTTTGTGAGTGGCTCCAATAGCATCCTTATTATTGGTTTAACTCAGATCAAATCGGATTTCCAACATTATAAGAAATCATCTTGTTTTTCCGATGAAAAAACACTTTGTGTGTGGCCCCAATAGCATCCTTACTGTTGTAATCGGTTCGAATCAGAAATCGGTACTAGTATTTAAATATTTTACTAAACGAAGCGTGAATTCAGCTTATTGTTTACCAAAACGAACCCTGCTGCCACCCAATCTTGTCATCCAAAATCCCAGTGATTTCTCGTGGAAGTGCGGCGGTGATCTCGGCTTCCAATAAAACGTCCAAATAAACGTTAACGCATTCCTACCCTTTCCTTATTTGACCTGCATTCGGGCGAGGCCAGCGCCGGTATTGCCTTAGTTTGGGATCACCAGTTTTACACATTGAGCATGTTTGCATCATCTGTTGATCTTCTGAGTAATAACAGCTGAACTGGCAGTAACGGAATAACAACTTCGGGCGGTCAATCATGCTCATTATCCTGCTCATGCTCATAAAAACGGATAAATTATTTGAATAGGATAAGACAACTGAAACTTCTCGCCCTGACTAGCTTGCTGTTCTGCTTCTCACACGCTGAATCAAACTGTAAGATATGATCAACATATATTCTCAAGACTACGAAACTACAGTACCCTAAAACGGGGAAAGCGGGGTAACGGGGTGGTTTGACCCATGCCATGAATAGTTCAAATAAATATTTTTCGTTGATACTTTTTCTAACTATCAACTGTGTTTCTTAATCTAGTATTATTTGGCTTCTGAAAGCTATAGCATAGGTTTGAATATTCAGTTTTTTGATTAACCACACCCCCCCCCTCCCCTCCCTCTTTGTTTTCTTTGTAAAAAAAAAATAATTAATTATACAAATTAAACAACACTATTTTTTTCCCACGTTATCTCTTTTCTTTTCCCTTTCTCCACAACTCCACCTACTTTTTTTTTTCAGCACGCACACCCCCCACCACAAACCCCCATTTCTTCTACTTCTAATTGGTCTCACCTGATTCAACATCCTTCCCCCCAAAAAAAAAAATAACAATTGAAACAAACAAAAAAAAAAAAACAAAAAAAAAAACCAAAGCTTAGGGGGTCCCCCCCCCTCTTCACCACCATCTAGCTTGGGAGAGAGAGAGAAAGAGAAAGAGAGAGAGAGAGAGAGAGAGAGAGAGAGAGAGAAGATCAAACCTAAAAAAAAGGAAAACTTTGGCACGAGAGAGGATAATGAACGTTCCAGTTCAGTTTATGGGTGGTTCTTTCAAAATTCAAAATTTTCAATTTCCTAGCATATATGAGGAGATTCAACTAATGAATTTTCATGGCAGATTTGTCTTGCTTTCAATCATGAGCAGTTCTTTCCAGATTCAAAATTTCCTATAAGTTGTTGCCTTGTTAAGCCAATTTCCTTACACACGGCGGGACAATTTAACTCAATTTTGAATCGTTTTTGACTCACTTTCGTCAAAAGTGGAGTCACTCATATATGAGTAAATCAGTTAAATCAGATCGATGTTTCAGATATGTCGACTTGTCAATCCCAGTCACATTTATTCATATATGAGTGACTCCACTTTTGACGAAAGTGAGCCAAAAACGATTCAAAATTGAGTCAAATTGTCCCGCCGTGCAGATTTTGAAATGTGAGCAGAGAGCGATTCCGAACTAAGAGAAAAGAAATTAATTTTTGTACATTTTGAATTCAGCCTAATGGTATTCGGCCTAATGACCCACTACCCGATGCCTATTATCTTATCCTTCATGCCTTTAACTTTGCATTTCATTGCTGGGATTATTGCTTATCACTAGCATATAGCTTGATTTGCACTTCCAAATGCGTTTTCACAGTTTTGAACTGAGGGGCATCAAGTATCAATTCTACATTAGCATGATTGTGCGGCATGTGCAATCATGCACTATTCCAAACGAATTATCCTTTGCGAAAAATGCACACATTTCATGCCTTACGCCACCAAGGATCGATGTGTTTCAAGTAAACAAATATGTAGCTGTCATCTATTTTCACCATTCATAGCATAATAGCATACTTAAAAATTCCCAGGAGACTATTTTAAGCAACACTTAATGAACCACAAGTCGAAGTTGCATTTGGTTGATCGTAAAGCTGGTACCATTCGTTATCTTTAAGCATTGTAAACTTCCCTAGCACCCCGAGCCTAATGTCAGTATCAAAACTTGACTCTGTTTCAAGTAAAAATGAAGAGTTCCCATTCGGGTTTCAACATGCAGCCAATCTGCGTCCTATTGGTCCCATGCGTTTAAAGACTATTCACACAAACTCGTTCATTGCTATTCAAGTGGCACTTGTGTAACATCGAACAAGAGCCCATTGAAATCAGCTTGCTGTTCACCCATGAAATTTCAAAAAAGTTCATAATTATTCCAATTAGCAGCAAATTAAAATAATGACACTTGAGCATAAACTGCAGCTGCTTGTGGAAAAAATAGTTTCTACCTTCTTTCATATTGATCCATAACACAGAAGCATTTCCTTCCAGGAAGTGTATGTAGTTTTTGTCGTCTTCACTCACCATCAGGGGAGAAAATGTTATCCTATGCATTGAATTCCAGACGCATGTATGGCTATAAAATAGTGTTATCAAAATGCCAGACGGGTTGCTGCTTCGGATGAGCTTGTTTTTAAAGTCAATATGGTTATTTTCAAACCTCAATCAAATGACGAATTTAACTAACACTTCAAAATCAAATAAATGGAATTCAATTTATGGATTTCTACTCCAATAGAATTAATTTTTGCATGAGACATCTGAGTGGAATTTATTCTCTTCAAGTCAACTGTTACTCCCTCAGCTGGTCAAGTCAATTGGTCCTCTTTTAGCTCAGTCGGCAAATGCGCGGCTAAAAAACAATACCAAGCCGGCGGTGGCTGGGTACAATGCCCGGTCGCTGGGCAAAGGGTATGATTGTACTTGTCACACAATTATACTAATGCAAAAATGGTACCTTGTACCGGAGGCTCTTAATTAATAACTGTGGAAGTGCATTTAGAAAACGACTAAAATATATACTGGCACTAATTAATGAACATTTAGCATTGAAAATTCACAAAATTGCCACTAAATTATTAAACACTGTGCCAACGAAAAAAAAAACAATTCGCACTAGAAAAACTTAAAATAGCAATAAATTAAAATAGCAATTGATAGTTCACTTTCAATAATTCAAAAGTGACCGGTGTAATTTTCAAAAAAAGCAATGGAAATTAGTATAAACGTAATAATAAGCTGATAGTTTTCCGTCATAATAACAAAAAGTTCCAACGGTATGCATGTGACAAAAGTCTTCAATTTTTTCAAATCTTGCCAATTGAAACCAAACAAAATATTTTAATTTTTTTTTACAATTTTTTAAAATTTTTAATTGCGATTTGTTGGAAAGATTTGGAAGATTCGAAGACTTTCGTCACATGTATACCGCTAGAACTTATTATTATGACGGAAAACGATCAGCTTATTATTGCGTTTATACTAATTTCCATTGCTATTTTGAAAGTTACACCGGTCACTTTAGAATTATTGAAAGTGAATTATAAATTTTTTATTGCTATTTTAAGTTTTTCTAGTGCGAATTGTTATTTTTTCGTTGGCACAGTGTTTAATAATTTAGTCGCGCTTTCACATATTTTTATTTTTCTATTTTTTTTCCATTTTTATTGCTATTTTTTTTTCATTTTTATTGATGTAAAATTACCCGGCCTTTAGAAAACTATGTTGAGAGCAAGCAATAAGGGCCTGTTCATAAACCACGTAGATTCATTTTTGAAAATCTCAGACCCCCCTCCCCCTTAAAAAGTCTACGTGCTTTATGAATAACCCTAAGCTAATTTCGAAAGAAATAAGCTTGAAATGCTAAGAAAATAGAAGAAGACAGTTAATATTGATGGATGATAGTAGCGAAATTTTATGTTTTACCACCCTGGAGTGGAGATCTATATTCCGTCTTACTTAGTACAACCCGTTGACCTCCATTTGCTACACTCATTTTAACGGACAATGGTATGTGACAGTCACCATACGTGTGGAAGGATTATTGTTATTGTTGAATATCTCATGATGCCGGCGTCGGTGGTGTAGTGGTAAGCGTGACTGCTACTTTAGCACCCCAGTGGGCCTGGGTTCAATCCCAGTCGACGTCGGTGGTTTTTCTGAGGTGAAAAAATCTGGTCACGTCTTCCTTCGGAAGGGAAGTAAAGCCGTCGGTCCAGGCTCATATTCATGAGTCGTTAGGTAGGGCCCAGGTCGTGGAGTCGTCTTCCTGGCGTCGGTGATTGTCACCATGTGAGGAAATAGGCCGACGCAAAAAAAAAATATCTCATGACCAACAATTGAAAAAAACCTAGCTCCAAAATATAAACAAATCGCTTCAAAGAGTTTTTTGATGAACCATAAACAGAATTTTCTTCAAAGTTAATTTCAGCAATGTATATTTTTTTGTCATATAAACATCTGGTTTCAGATCTTAGGAGTATATCAAAAAGTAGTTAGCAACATTAAAACATGAATTATTCGACAATAGCTTTTTTTTTTTGGTGTGTTTTGCGGTGACACGTTTGCTAACATGTAAATAACAGTTGTGCAATCTATTGGTTTCGGTACAGTGGTTCGTTTGAAAGATGAGTCGAATTGATCTGGAAATGCGAAAACAAAATTCTGCACATTTGGTGCTCGGAAAAGGGTGTCACGTACAACCAAATTGCAAAACGGGTGAAAGCAAACCACACCAGTGTCAAAAATGAAATCGAAAAGTTTGGTGACACCCTTTCCGTGAAAGATTCGCCCCGTAAACCAGGTCCCCGCCAGCCCGGCCCGGACTTGAAAGTGGTTGAGTACATTAGAAGAAACCTATCGGCGTCGACACGAGATTTGGCCAAGCAATTCAACACCAACATCGGGATGATTCAACGGATCAAAGCTCGGAGCTCCCTGCAATCGTGCATGAAACAGAAAGTGCCGAAAAAGTCCCTGGAGCAGCCAGCTCGGGCCAAAACAAGAACGCGAAAACTGTATAACCGGATGCATCCTGATCGAAAACGAAACCTATGCCAAATAAGATTCGCGAGCGCTGCCTGGACGGCAGTATTATACGAAATCGGTGGACCAGGACCTAGACGACGCTGACACCACCGTGGCGATGGAAAAGTATGGCCAGAAGGTAAAGATCTGGGAGGTGATTTGTACCTGTGCTGTCGGTCGTCGAGTTCATCCACGAAGGGTTCAATTTACGCCTATTTGTACGAGTCCTCCTCTCTTCTGGCCGGATCTGGCCTCCACCCACTACGTCAAGTCGATTGTACAGTGGTTGGCAAACAATAATGTACAATTCGTAAAAAAAGGACATCAGTCCACCGAAATTTTTTAGTTTCTGTAAAACGTTCGCACTTCGGACTTGATATTCTTCATTACTTTGATCCAAAGATCCAGACATCTTCGGCCAAAAGAACGGTATTGGGCGATTGTCAAGCGGCACTTTCGGAAGCATAGCACAGTGTCCCAAAACATGAATGAGTTCCAGAAAAACTGGACAGCATCCACCAGGATAGTCACAAAAGCAACTGTGCGTAATGAAGAATATCAAGTCCGAAGTGCGAGCGTTTTACAGAAACTTAGATTTTAATTAATATAAACAATGAAATGCAACAAGAGCTTCTTTTGTCTCCAATACATGCAATAAACTGAAGTCAATGTGTGTGTTTTCATCCTCTCAATCAATGTTGCTTACTACTTTTCGAAACACTTTTTATCACAAGCACATTCTTTAATCATAATAAGGCTATTACACCTTTATACCTGGGTGCATTCGTTTCCGACAAGTTTTCACTAATTCTCAATTGCTACACATTTCCCCTTTTCGTCATTTGAATTTGCTGATCCCTCTCAACTTTTTTTCATATTCTTTTGCTTTTACTCAACTTTTTCTTTCCTCCACTTATTTTCTTCTGCTTATTTTCTTTCGCTTCTCCTCTTTCACATCGTTTCTTCCGCTTTCCTTCCTACGGTTCTCTTCCTCCGCTTCGTTTTCTCCGTTTCTCTTTCCACTTTTTTTCTTCCGTTTCTCGTCTTCCACTTCCCTTGTTGCGCTTCTTCTTTACCGTTTCTTTCATTAAATTCTTTTCTTTCGTTTCTCATCTTCCGCTTCTCTTCTTCCGCTACTTATCATCCGCATTTATTCTTCCGCTTTCTTTCTTAGACCATTTTTTTCGTCTACTTTTCTTCTTCCGATTTTCTTCTTGCGATTCAATTTTTCCAGCTCACGTCTTCCGCTTCTTATCTTCTGCATTTATTCTCCGGTTTCTTTTCTTCTACTTCTCTTCTTCTGCTTCCTTTCTTCACCTCTTCCGATTCTCTTATTTCGCTACTCTTCTTGCACTTCTCTTCTTTCACTTTTCTTTTTGCAGTTCTCTTCTTCCGCTTCTCTTCTTCTGGTTCACTTCTTATCTTATCTACTCCCGCTTCTTTTCTTCTACTTCTCGTCTTCCACTTATTCCACTTCTCTTATTTTTTTCAGCCATTAATTTATTTTTACTGTATTTTTCTGTTTTGTTGTGCTGTGTTGTGTTGATTTGAGTGCCGGTTTATAAAGAAAGATTGTAAACATAGGTTTCGTCGTCGAGTATTGATGTTCAAGAGACCAAGTAAAGTGGAACAGTCGATGTTTCCCTGAAGGAGGTCACCAACGAAACACGCTTTGGCCACCATACGCCTCCCTTCCAACAATTCCAGATTGATGAGCTTGCACCGACTTTCTTAACTTGGCAAACTGCGAGGGTCTTACCAACGAAGATGTCGCAGAGCAAAGCGTATAAACCTTCGCTGAACGGCTTCGATCCTCTGGACTGCATTTTGGTAGAAAGGGGACCATGGGGAGCATGATCTTGTAGTTCCTGCTGAAGAAAATGGGCGTCTTCTGGACATTTTATGACGTAAAGGGCGATACGGTCAAAATTTGGTCAATATCAACTTGACGTATTTCTTTCAATTTTGCATTTTAAAAACCTGAACACCCCTCATTTTGAAGGTGTGTGTGTGTAGAATGTTGCTCCTATTTTGATTTTGGAATTCACTCTTCAGTTGTCAAAATGCCGTCCAAGCAAGAAGAGCAGCGTATCAAAATTTTGCTCGCGCATCGCGAAAATCCGAGCTACTCGCACGCAAAGTTGGCAAAATCGCTAAAAGTTGCCAAATCAACCGTTACAGATGTAATTAAAGTGTTTGAGGAACGTTTGTCGACAGCCAGGAAGTCTGGATCGGGGGAAATCCAAAACCGGAAACCGCTGAGACGACAAAGAGAGTTGCCGGTAGTTTCAAGCGAAACCCTAACCTATCTCTCCGAGATGCCGCAAATAAGCGGGGTGTATCGTCTACAACCGTGCATCGAGCCAAAAAACGAGCCGGACTATCGACTTACAAGAAGGTAGTGACTCCAAATCGCGATGATAAACAAAATACGACGGCCAAAGCGCGATCCCGGAGGCTGTACACGACGATGCTGACGAAGTTTGACTGCGTGGTAATGGACGACGAAACCTACGTCAAAGCCGACTACAAGCAGCTTCCGGGACAGGAGTTTTATACGGCAAAAGGAAGGGGAAAGGTAGCAGATATTTTCAAGCACACGAAACTGTCAAAGTTCGCAAAGAAATATCTGGTTTGGCAAGCCATCTGTACCTGTGGCTTGAAAAGCAGCATTTTCATAGCTTCCGGGACTGTCAACCAAGAAATTTACGTGAAAGAGTGTTTGAATAAACGTCTGCTGCCTTTCCTGAAGAAACACGGTTGTTCCGTACTGTTTTGGCCGGATTTGGCATCTTGCCATTACGGTAAAAAGGCCATGGAGTGGTACGCCGCCAACAACGTGCAGGTGGTTCCCAAGGACAAAAACCCTCCCAACACGCCAGAGCTCTGCCCAATTGAGAAATACTGGGCTATTGTCAAGCGGAACCTAAAGAAGACCAAAAAAAACTGCTAAGGAAGAGCAGCAGTTCAAGGCAAACTGGCTTTCTGCGGCGAAGAAGGTGGACAAGGTGGCTGTACAAAATCTGATGGCAGGGGTCAAGCGTAAGGCCCGGCAATTCGGATTTGGAAAAGCGGAAGCCTAACTGAATATTTTTCCTGAATTTAATACTAATTGAACTTGAAAAAGAAATTTAATTTGATTTTTTAAAAAAACGATTTCACCGATTTACACGCGTTTTCCCTTGACCAAATTTTGACCGTATCACCCTTTAGCATTTGGTCCCCCCCGGAGAAAAATTTTAGACACCTGAGACCAAAATTCCCCCCCTTCAAAAAAAACAGAAAAAAAAACGCCCCAAAGTGGCTCCCTTGCGGAACGCCGGGTGTTACTGAGAAGCTGGACGAGGCATAATCTGAGATCGTCACAGACATAGTCCTACCAGTCAGGTATGAGCGGAGCCAGTTCAACAATTGATCGTTTTATCGAAGGCTGCAGAGAGATCTGTGTATATGGCGTCTATTTGATGACCGCGTTCCATTCACGGATGACGAACGATGTAAATACGGTGAGGTTGGTCGCCGTCGAACGCTTGGGCATAAAACCGTGTTGGTCAGGAGAAATAGTCTGTGAATAGTCATGGATCAGCCTTTGGAGAACAATTAGTTCCAATAGCATGGATACAGCACTTAGTGCAGTAATCCCACGATAGTTGGTAACGGATCTTTTGCATCCCTTTTTGTGTATTGGGAAAACAAACGACTCTTTCCAGCATTTTGGAAACACACCGGTAGCTAATGACAAATTGAAGACCGCAGTCAGGGGCTCAGCGAGTGTGTTAAGGCAAGCTTCAGGACAATTGAAGGTATACCATCAGGACCGCATCCAGTTGAGTGTTTCATCTGCTTCCCGGCTGAAATCACCATATCACTATGAATAATGAGTGCAGGGCCAAAAACAGATATGCGGGGAACATTGTTAGTAACAGGTTCGAGGCCCTCGGCATCCAGAATCTCGTCACAAAAGACACTTCTGAACTGATTGCGAAACAAGTTGGCGATATCCGCGACAGAGTCAGC
Organism: Aedes koreicus; assembly: GCA_024533555.2. Classification (NCBI taxonomy): domain Eukaryota; kingdom Metazoa; phylum Arthropoda; class Insecta; order Diptera; family Culicidae; genus Aedes; species Aedes koreicus. The sequence goes on along the minus strand of JAHHFK020005059.1, from coordinate 21,925 downwards.
TACATGAGTGCCGTCAGTCATAGTGGAGGGTAAACCGATTTCCTTCTGTTGTTCATTCCTGAACCGCTAAAAGCTTTTCGGTTTCGTTTTGAGACGGCTCTGCAATTGAGACTGATGAGAGTTGTATAAGCTGTTATTGAGGTATTTGTAGTCGTCGTTGGCGCGTGCGTAATTGTCCTCGTAGAATCAGTGCAATATTTGCTGTGTTTCCTAAGAGCAGCCCTTTTAGCTCGTTTCAAATGTTTGAGGTCGGAATTAGACCAAGCAGGTTTGGGAGGCTTTCGTTTGAGTTGAAGAATTGATCAACGGCGTACAGCAAAATGTTACACAAAGTCGAGGCAGCAGAATTCGCATCCCCGTTTGCAAGGGTCTTGTTCAAATTCACGCCGGCGAGAAAGTTATTCATTACCACGAAATCAGCATGGGTGAAGTCATAATAAACTTTTTCGATGTTGTCATGGAAGCTGTACTTAGGATTAAACTCCAGTGTCAGTAGCAGAGGGGAACGATTTCTGGAGCTTTTGACAAGCGGGGTCGGTGCTTGAAGAACGGAACATCTTTGACCCAATTCTTCGCTAATGAAACATAGATCCAGCAAGCGGTTATTCGCGTTTGGAATGCCATTAACTTGCCGAAGTCTGGTGGTAGAATAAGCATCAAGCAAGGAGAGAGAAGCTGGTCTGAATGACGGACAGGAAATGTCAGGATAGCGGAAGCCGTTAGTATCGATGAACCATGAAATCGTGCTGAGGTTAAAATCTCCCATGATGACGATGTTGTCGCTGGGTCCCATTTGTGACACGGTCCAATCAAAAGAAAGGGCGTGCTTTTCGATAAGGCTGCTGTCGCTAACACGGTCGGGGGGAATATAGACCACACAGATAAACAGACTCCCGGTTTTAGTGGATAAAGCCACACAAAGATGTTCAACCGTTGAGTTTTCTGGAGGCTTCAGAAGTCGAGATTTGAATTTTGAGCGCACGGCAAGAAGAACTCCACCACCAGATTTCTTGTTGCTATTGCGCGACGATCGGTCTAGCCGGTGACATTATACGTGTCGTCAAACAGTTGCTTCGATAATGTGTTTATATTAAGCCAGGTTTCCGTGAAGGCGTAGACTTCGTAGCATGCGTCACTGCATGCCAACTGGTACTCGGCGAGCGAACTGTTGATACCACCTACGTTCTGGTAGTACAGAAGGGCTGTCAATGAGGGGGCGGAGGATTCGGCAGGCAGCGATCTGAAAGATGAGGCAGCATCAGCCCGAGCAACGTCATTAGATGAGGATACTTGCCATAGATGGCAGCTTGGAGAGCCCTGTCCCCATCACTAGACCCAGGGCCGGGACGACTTTGACGGCTGGAACTAGCAGTTAGAACATCGTTGAGACCGGCAGTGGGCACAGCTGAGCTAAGAGGGTCCAGGGCTTCTATACTGCTTTGTGAAGAGCGTCCCAAACCGGTTGAAGTTACGAACGATGTATGTTGATGACGAGCATAAGTGAGATGACAGGTGTGTAGCGGACTGGCAGGCTTTGATAACGGCGTTCTAGTGGAAGCATCAGCAGGAGAAAGAAGGCTGCAATCGGAAGATTCATCAGGAAGAGTACGTTCTACAAATTGCGGGTACTTTCCTGAATTCGCAGTTTGGAGAACCTCTTCGTCAGAAGCAACATCAGGACCGCGACGACTACGATGATCGACGACAGCAAAAGGCGGGACTGTGTCGAACTAAGAAGAGGTCTCCATTGTACTGTTTACTTCGCGTCGCGGTTTAGTTGGCGCCATCTCGGGACGGACGGTTTCCAAATAATGCATGAGTCGGAGTTTGGGAAGGTTTCCAAAAAATTGCGGCTGATCTGCTATCCTTAAATTCCCGGAAATAGATGCCTTTCGGCCACGTTGATGATGAGAGAGATTTTTCCTTCAGATCTGCACTCGGTCCAATTTTGAAGGAGATGAAAGACATAGAGCTGACGTCCTTTTCGTTGGCTAGTAGTCTTAAAACCTCCACGTCGTCGGTGCCAAGGCAATTCGTTGCTTAACCTCGTACCTGCTCGACGGTTACATCGCGGGAAATTCGTGACAGGTATAGCCAAAACTTTGGGCTCGATGCTTGATTTACGGCCGCCAAATTGCTAAGTGATGGGAATACTGACTCGTCTGAGCCACACATGAGGTTCTTGTGGAGGCTTTTTCGATTCTGGTCTGCCGAAAAGTCGAAGACGAACGAAAACAGTATTATCGGTGCGCTTCGAAGACCTTGGCGTTGATGAGTTGGAGTTGATAAGCGCAGTAAAGTTGTTCCGTAGTTCGTTTTTCAGTTCGTTCATGGTTTCAAACTGAAGGGTTTCAACGATTTTGTTATGCTTGCTGAGAACAACTTCTTGACCAGATTCGTAGGCGGACCGAATTGAGCTGCGAACACGCATATCTCTCATCAAAATAGAGCACGATTTGCAAAGCCAAAATAACTGATGGTATTTGCTGATTTCATCCAAAACAGATGAAGAAATGCCACCGCATCGAGGGTGATATTCCACATTGCAAAAGCCTTGGCAGGTGAGTTTCATTTCTGAAATCTCGCTTTCACAGGATTTGCACTTGCTTTTCATGTTGCTGCTAGTAGAGCGATTGAAATTATCGCAAAGCGTTAGCGTGATGAGAGAAGTCGAGTAGCCTTTCGGTATGTAATTAACAAGCGTAGCGTGGCGAAAGAATGCGTGAACTTGCAAGCAATTACTGCCAGAAAAATCTTTCAGATGGCGCAGCGGTCGAAAAAAAATGCGTGGTGATAGGGAAGTAGAGAAAGATTCCACGGTTTCACTTCCAATACCACAACAATGCACTCACATGAACAAAACAGCAAAACACGACGAAGATGCACGAATTTTTGCTATCGCTCGCGAGAACAGGTCGAAAGACGTTCAAAACGGTACGTTAATGTAATTATCACGAACGATTACACAGCTAAACAATAAATAAAAACAGTCGATAGAAACGGCGAGTCAAAACAAACACACAGTGTTGCCAATTATCCAATTATAACCGAGACATCTCACTTTTCCTCGTACACTCAGCGAAATAAACTTTCGATATTCATAAGATTGCATTATGATTATTTGCTATAAGAATTCGGTATGAGTTTCATAACATTACCTTATGAAATATAATGATGTTGCAAAGATAAATATATTCAGCAACCAGGATTCAAACCTTGAACGTGGGGGTTGTGGGTCCAGTGACTTGCCCACTAGTATATATCAGCACTAGTTAACAGGAATGCATAAAGGCGTACAAGAACAACGTCGTGTGAAACAAAATCCGTTCATAAGTCAACCTTATGAAATTCGAAAGCATCGTTCATAAGTTGAACCTTATGAAATTCCTAATATTATTTGGTTGAGTGTAAGCTTCTGCACTTCCCACCATTTTCACCACTTTTGTCCAATCCTTTCTAAATTGTTCGATGTCATCTGCTGGTTTAACGAATTTCTGTAGCTTTGCTTTGGTCAAAGCGCCGAAAGTCTCAATTGACCGTGCCTCCGGGCAATTTTGCAGATTCATGTCTTTCAGCATGAAACAGACATTTTGGCTTTTGTACCACCTTAGTGTGTACTTGGCGAAATGACATGATGCCAAATCAGGCCAAAATATGACTGGACAATCATGCTGCTTGATCATCGGCAATAAACGCTTCTGGAGGCATTCCTTGATGTACTTCTGGGTGTTCATTGTCTCCGATGTTACGTAAGGACTAGATATTTTGCGGCATTCGCATATTGCCTAACACACCTTCACCTTCTTGCCAAATTTTTCAGTGAAAATAGCCTTCTTCGTTTCGGGGATATCCCTGCCCTTGCGTACAATCAAATATTGTGGTCCGGGAAGGGTTTAATAATTTAATTTCATATTCGTTTCATCATCCATGTTTAATCAGAATGTCTACACAAAATTGTATCATATAGTTTTCGGGCTCTCGGTTTCACAGACGTGGCCTGATTTGAGTTCCTTTTGGGTTTCTTATGCTTCCGGTATGTCTTATGTCCAAGTCGCTCTTATACACGCATCACGTAAGACGTCGAGGTCCCTACCTTTTTTGCCACATCTCGAACGGAAGCCAATGGTTTCTGCTTCTAGGCATCCCTGATTTTCTTGTCAACAGAAAGACGCACAGGACCGGATTTCCAACTACACCTCGTTGCATCTTCAAAAGTACATTGTTCTCCATGTTTTCTAACTGCAGTTCGTATCGCTCCGACGCTCACGCTTCCTTGGCCAATTTTCTTAAAGAGATTCCACTCACATTTTGTGCACGATACTTTTTCTCTGCTCCAGAGTAAGACAGCACATTTTGAAAGTCAACCAGAAACTAAGTTTTTTTTTTTTTGATGCTATGATAAACAGTAATAAGTGAACAAAAAGACGCAGCCAAAATAATTAAAAAAAATTATTGAATTCAAAATGACCGTTAACATTAGGTGTTCTTATAATTTCTGAAACAGTCTATACAACGTATTTTCACAATTCTATTGCATCTCCTTCATTCACTGTTTTCTAAAATGTCTTCTTTCTTCCCGTTTTGTTTGCAACTTACTGAATTCACTGTTTTCATCAAGGACGTAATCTTCTGTTCTATATCTTTGACTTCAATTGATTTTCCTGCGTTCTCCGCTTTTTCTGCTTCATATGGATAAACGTCTGTTTCACCTCCGACATTTTTTGTTACGTCGTCTTCTCCTCCACTTCTCACGTTTCAGCTCTTTCTCCACCTCACAAGCATCGATACCGATGATTTCATGCAGGAACTTCAGCAATGCAAGATTACGTGGGGACATCCACGACCTTCCCGCAACAATCACATACCGGTGGAGTTGATTGCTTCAATAGAAATTCGTGCGTAAGCCTTGTGTGGCCAATTCGTAGGCGAGTTAGTACTCGCTGGTCAGAAGAATTTTTTTATCGAACCATTTTCTTGTCTCAGCCTTCACCTCTCTCAGTTTTACGTCTTTGTCCCAAGGTTTTTCCCACTACTGGCGGGGAACTTGATTCATTGCTTTCGTATCATTTTCCCTAGGGATAGTGACGTCAGGTGACGGACTATTCCGCTCTTTACCTGAGGGACGATCTGCTTCCTCGTTGCCACGGATGCCAGCGTGGCCAGGAATTTAACAAAGTGTGAATGAGTTATTACTGTTTATTAATATGTTAAAATAGATTATTTTAATGAAATTTTATGCTGTCCATCAAAGCTCCGTCCTAAACATAATATAAGTTACATAAACTGATGCATTTTCTTAACAGGATTTATTGAGACATGGTCCAATTCAATTATCTTTTTTTTTTCATTGTTTACATTTTGCAGCTAGGCCCTTTGCAATTGTTGGTTTCGATCTATTTGAATTTCAGGCAGACTAAATAAAAATTCCAATGGAATCTATTTGACAGTCGTAGTGTTGTGTTGTAAAAAAAAAGACTTCATTTGGAGTGATCGTTTCATTTTAGAGCTTAAAGGATGTAAGCATCCATAAAATACGTTTATCAATACATTATTTGTTGCTATTTAATTGAACTTACGTGACAATTGCGTGATTTAGTATGTCATATCGAAATCTTATCAATGAAGTTCCTCTCCGATGTGCCGGAAACGGGCGTTTATGCTGTAGTAGTACTCTACCCTACTGCCGGTTGAAAACCTGTGTGATGAAAGTGCAGAAAGAAGAATTCGTTGCGTCAAATTTTGCACTTTATAACGAAGTGAGGAAAGTTTGATTTTTTTCACCAGCTACCTAGCTACCTTCAAGTTGTGTTGTTTATTATTAGTTTTCTCTTTGCTAAGACTTTTTCCGACAAATCGAAAAGTTTTTATTTTCATTTCCAATAGCTCCCTCTCATTCTTTAACAAACAGACAGCTAAGATGACACGGCGCCATTCAGCGACTAAATTGAACCCCAATGCATATTTTACCATCGCCAGGCAACCGGATGTTTACTTATAACGATTTTCTTTCTTCGCCTTTTCGTTTCAGTTTTGTAAAAAGTTCCGAGTGGGAGAACGATGCTGTGAATTCGAATGTTTGGACCCGCCCGGGGAGGACGAAATGTATCAGGTATGACACACAAGGAGATGAAAAAGTTTTCGTTAAGCTGTTTCCGGAGGGGCTTTATGAAAAGTTCATCAGGCACGATTATATCCTCTGAATTTCATCAGGTTAGGCAGGCGGCGGGGCGATGTTTGGGGACTTCCATTAAGACGAAAATGTCAGCAATGTATGATAATCATATTTGTCTACTTGATTGGAAAATTGATGTGATCACAGCTCGAGTTCAGGACGAAATAAAAACATCTAATCTAAGAACTTTCTTACTGGTTCTTCATTCTTACAAAAACAAATTGAAAATAAAATTGACCCTTTTTCAAAGAAGGTCTACAAATCACTTGGAAAACCACCTTCAATGTTTGTTGATGTGCACGTGGAGCATATTGAATAATGAAATAGGCTGGAGCACTACTTTCTACTTTTTTCTACTGTACTCGACAAACATGAGACACAGCTTGTAACTTTTTAGCGTGTGGGTAAAAATGAATGAAATTGTGACTGAAACTCAGAGTGTGATGTTTACGTTGGCAAAATTTCATCACAATCTGTAAAATAATGTAAATAAATGGAATGGCATCGGAACAAGAACAGATCCACCAAAACATTATGTGCGACTTCGTGGAAAATCCAACTACGTCCTCCCGATGGATCAAAAAACATCTGAAATTCCATCATTCGACGGTGTCCCAGGTGATGAAGCCATTCGAGGAGATCCAGACGACCCAGCGGCGGTCCGGCAGTGGCAGAAAATCGCAGACAGCTTATCCGGATAGGGAAGCGGAACCTATGTTCACCATAGTACATATATTCATCACATTCTGCAGTCATCCAACTTCAAACGTAAAAAGATGTTTAATTTCTCCAATAAACGGACGCAGTAACCAAAAATATATAATCCTGGCAAATAAAATTAGGTCTTGAATATAATTAAAAGCTACAAAAACGTTTCGGAGACTTAAATTTCGTAAAAATAATGAGCAGTCAGATTTTCAACACAATTTCTTACCTTTGCACTACAAATTCGTCGTATTGATCTAACCGTACTAGGGAATATACCCGAGCCAGACTCCAAGTTTTCTCTTTAATTGCACTTTATCCTCACACATTTTCGTTGCGTAATTGCACAAACCATAAAAATCACACTTCACTTATTACACTAGCCACACGAGAATCTACGAATACGTGATAAAATACGAGAAAACTATGGGATTAATTTTCACAATAATTTAAATACGCTTGCACCTATTCTGAACCGTGTTTACAATCGACGTAATCGCTTGATGTTGCCAAACTATTTTATTATGACTCTTATTCGAATGAAATGGGTTTGGCAGTACATCAATATCACCTGTTTTGTGGGAGTGCTACAAATCGCCCAAAGTTAAACTATTTTATTTTTCCATAGATTAAATAAATAATAACATGCTTCTAATTGTAGATTTTTTCAATATTTACCGAGAAATAAAATCCCACATTTAATAATATTTTTCCATCTCTGTTAAATTTGGCGGCACTGCTCACATACTGTATAGCATACACATCAACACGCACACTAGTTCAATTCATAGAGCATTCTATGCCCAACGTTATGGTGAGTCTTGTTGTCAATATTCTCATGGAAGAATAACAAACAAACCCGTTCATTTTGTCTTGGTTATATGCAGGCTATCCAACACAATTAAAGTGCTGTCAAATGATCTACTTCATGCGAGAAATTTAATTTTGGGTGTAGTAGTGGAGAGCGTTAACTTGTTTATATTTTTTCATGATTAAAATCAGTACGATTAACATATGTACACAGATGGGATTAATGTTTTTCGTGATATTATTAAAATAGGTACATAGCAGTGGCAACTTTTCCGTATTAAATTGGAAGAAAATTATCAGAATCGAATGTTTTGTGCGTTGCTAAACGATTAACGGTAAGTGGACGAATAAATTGTGAATAACTTGTGTACTTAGTGTTCGGTATTCAGTGCATATTCACCGATTTCCACTGGAGGTCTGCTTATTGAGCTCAAGATAGGTACCGCTTCCATCCACATTCGAAACTCTTTCTGGCGTATGAATCGAAACCAGGCTTATTGGCAAAATGGCTTTTATACAATGTGGTTAAATTTCTTAGTGTTGAAAATGGTAAGCAAGCATTTCATCTCCCTTGCCTTGTCGTTTGATTTTACAAATGTAATAATCGATCCACTAACTCTTTACTTTTAAAACATAATATTCATATTATACTTACATATTACAGAGCATACTCGGGCATAACTGCGGGTCAACGGCGAAATAAATAAAGGCGAAATGAAAAAAAAACTCTTTTTCATATATTTTTGTTTTAATGTTTATGAGTTAGTTCAACTCGAAACTAAATAAGTACCAGGATTGGGGGATTTTTTTTACTATCGTACAGGTTTCGTCCGAAACACGCAAATTGAAGTTTTCCGATTTTCAAGAACCTCACCAAATTCAAATATTCATAACTCAAGAACGCTTCATCGTAGAACAATTTTTTTTCCTAACTTCAGTGAAATTTTCTCAATCGTTCGGAAAATATAATCATAAAAAAATCCCGCAAAATTTTCCACAGTGGAGGAAAATTTCTTGGATAAGGCCAGTATTCAGCTCAAAAGTAATGTGCATTAGCATAGGACAAATAATGGTCAAGAAATGCTTGCTGAAAAAGTAATGTTGCTTTTACTGTCGAGATTTCTTTTTTTTGTTGTTGGGGTGAAGAACCACTGCGTCCACTGAATTGAACTTTTTTAGTAAATTTCTTACCTTGTATAGGCTAGTTCGCAGCTCAAAAGTAATGTGCATTAGAATAGGACAAGTAATGGTCGAGAAATGCTATTACTGTCGGAATTACTAACCTTGTATGCAGCTGAAAAGGAGGGCAAACTTCGTAACGTTAGTAACGCCGGCCCATGTTATTTAAATGGGACTGTCACTTTTCCTTGCGGAATAATATACCGTTCGATTATTCCGCAAGGAAAACTGACATTTCACCAATACTGGAGCATTTGTCAAAATTACTTCGGTAGAAATGGCAAAAATTTCTTCAGGTGTTTACTTGTCAGCTGCACACTAGCCTTATGCAGTTGAAAAGTAGGGAAAACTGAAGACGGTTTCATAACGTCAGTAACGTCTGCTCATGTAAACTAAATGGAGCTGTCTCTTTTTCTCGTGGAATAATATTCCGTTCGATTATTTTGCAAGGAAGATTGACATTTCACCCATACTGGAGTAGTTGTCGAAATTACTTTCGGTAAAAATGGCAAGAATTACTTCTGGTCTTTACTTGCCAGCTGCATACAGGGCTATAAGCCGGAAAAAAACATTTTATGAATTATGGAAAATTAAAAAAACAAATATTTTCTTGTTCGTTAATTCCTTTAATGCTTTTTTTTTCGAGTAATGCTCGAAAAACAATAGGCCCGACACTCATTTTCATACCAAAATAAAAATAAAATGGGGATTACGCAAATTGAATTTTGGAAATGAAACTCAATACCCTAAGTACGTTCGGTTTTAAAGTTTTTAAGTTACTCGTTTTTAATGTTACTCAAATATGAGTGAAACCGGATCCATGTTTGTAATGAGACACCGCGAAGTTCCTTCTAGTTGTGTAAATTTTATCTAATTTTAGAGTTTAAATCGTTGTGGATCTTCCTGAAACAGTGATTCTAGCCAGGCTTGAAGTGAAATTAAACAATATGATAATCATAATCATAAAAATTAAATTCTTAAGTTTTTACGTACGCATGCAGATTTTATTAAAATAATAAAATTGGTATACTTTAACTTTATTTAAAAAAATAAGCTTTTTCTTAAAATTATTCAGAAAAAATGCCTGAATAAGTGTGATACTCAAAATTGAGAAACAATCATCATCGCGTTTTCGAACACCTCAAATATCAGCGCTAATTGACTCAAAAATATTCAGTAATAACGTATTCATCCAATCAATTTGTATACTTAAGTAACGTACAAGAGTTATATTTCTGAAGACATTTCATAACTTTTTTTTTGCTTTTGTCTTTTTCGTACCACTACATAAACATTGCAGCGACTACAATACCTTGTACTTTATGTACGTTGTAAACAGACATCACACTGACGTTTCTCTTTGCCAATCTTGACAATTCAAGATGTGTTCAAAAATTACGATACATGAAATGAAAGGGACCGAGGGTCAATCACAAACTACGTTTGCTATTTCTGAAAATCACACGAGTATGTAATCGTTTATCGTTGTGCTATACGGCTAGAATAAAACTAAAATTGTTACTTGGGTGAAAAGGACTGCACATTGTAGACGAAGTACGTATTTGTCAAGATAACAAAAAAGTAGTTGGAATTCAATAGAAGATACTAATCTCCACCATTGAATCATCGTTACAGTTATTCCACTAAAAAGCTCACACTCATCAATATTACAATCTTGCTTTCTTATTTTGGATGCACACGTGAATAAAATGTTATCCAAAATTCAATTTTGATTTGACTGAGCAAACGCGATTGAAACCGGGAACCGGTCCACCTCCTCCATATAGCTTCTTCTTAAAAGTTTTCATTTTTTATCGTGAGAGCTTTCAGTTCTTAAAACTGGTTCAATAGTTAGGCAGTTTTTACAAAACCATTAATTGAATTCTCATTAGAATGAATCCACAGTTTTGACCGGAACATGGACCGGAATGGTGTCCCGGCGGAAGATTCGGAACAATTATGTAAGTGATCAACTGATTTAAGCGTTTTGAGGTTTTGTCGGTCAATCAATAAAACTGATTCTACAGTTCTGCAGATTTTCCGCAGCTGCTTATAAATTAGTCACTAAATAAATTCAAAATTTAAAGCTAAATATACAGTCCCTCCACAATAATGAGTTCTCTAGAGATTTGGTTTTGTTATCATATTTTTCTCAACTCGGTAGTAATTATTTTTAGGTGTGTGTGGAAAGGAGAATTAGTCACATAGAAAAAAGTTCTGAAATTAAATGCACATGACTGTTATTGACAATAATGGAATCGTTTATCGTTACACTGCAGCAGACAAAATTCACGCTACTTGTGAAAGTCACTCGAAGTTAACACAAAATTTGGGGTTGCCAAAACCTACAGACAAAATATCTCAATTGGCCGTGTAACCAAAATAACATTCATTCTCTCCGCGCGTCTCTTAATAACATAGTCTCTTTATCTCGATATTCTCTCTATCTTGATGATTCTGTATGTCTGTAGTCCTTTGAAAATATTTGTGAGCAAATAACCTTCCATCTGTCGATGAAAAAACGGCGAAAAACCAGTTTCACCTGTGTTTGGAGCAAGCGTTCGAGATTTGCTTTGGATACGGGATACACACAAAAAAACTTTTGCAACGCGAAATGCTTCTAGGATCGTTCTAGCAGGCTAGTCAATTTCTGTTCTGAATGTCGATCTCTCCCTATCTCGATGGTCCCTTCAATATCGAGGTATGGAAAGTTGACTCTAAATACTTAAATGCTGATAAAAACGGATAATTTTCATCCTGTTTTAGCTATAAATTAATGATAACCGCGATTTTCGTCTTTTAACAATGCAATATGCGTTGAAACAATGCATATGCACCTTCACAGTTATTAGATATTACAATGTTTTTCTATATATAAGACGGTTTTTTTTTACGACGATTTTTTAAATAACCTGATTTTTTTTACGACGATTTTCGAAATAACGCGGTTTTTTACGACGATTTTTAAAATAACGCGGTTTTTTATACGACGATTCTCGAAATAACGCGGTTTTTTTTTACACGGTACGTATCCCCCGTGTAAAAAAAGACTTGAGTATAGTGGCGGCGGCTGCGGCGGTGGCGCGGCACGGCAGCGCACAGATCTAGTTCAAGAGTGATGAAATTTGAAAGTTCATCAAAGCCTTGTTCAGGAGTATTGTCTATGCTCCAGGCAACATGTCACGACATAGAAAAAAAAATTTAAGTAGGCATAGCTTTATGATTCAATAAATGGAAGTTATGTCCTATTGCACAGTCATTCGACCCAGCTCGTCTATGGCTTTATAGCCAGTTTATTTATTTTCTTTTTCTTATATCACATCGCATCAGATCCCTGATTATGTGGTCTCGGCTGGCATCCACCGATTATAAAAGGACATGACGAATCTGCCATCTTTCGATTTACAAAAAATTACATCAACTTCAAGTGAGGTAAATGTTTTCAAAAATTGTATTGATTTTTTGCTATCAATAACACAAACCAACATGTTGATAGAGTTCACTGCCTGTTGAACTTGTCCACCCTTTAGGCAGGATTATACTTCTCTACTTAAAGATGTTACAGGCGATCCTCCAATCGTTTCGTTTCGTCATCCCTGGCGCATCCATCTCGCTGGAGAAGTTTTCGTTTTGCCAAACAGTTTTCCTCCACGTGCGCTCACATCCAGCCATCGCTTTCGGCTCATGCCACGTCAGTCGGCGAAACGAAGCGGCAATTTGAGAAGCGGAAAATGCGATCCACGTACCTACCAACCCTCCCCCTCTCCAGGATCCCTCGCCAATGCTGGAACTTTTGTTGCTTCGCCGTCCTATCCACGAGCACCGAACTAAACAACGAACGGAACAAAACGCGCACGCCTTCCGTTCTCCAGCGGCCAACGGAGCAGGGCAAGACAAAACTCAATAGATATGCATCATTTAGCATTCCCCATCAGAATATTTAACAAGTTAAGCACTTGTAAATCTTTGTAATAACAAATATTATTACGCCACTTGAGCCCTGAAGAAGATGGAACGAGCGGAACGAATTCCGTTCGATGATTTCTGCTCGATGGTAATTTCGAAGACTCTTGTTAACGGATTTCACTCGCGTTATTATTGGAGAAAAATCAGTCCTTCGAGAAACAAGCCAGCTCATTTGATCACGTCCAAAAACGGAAGCTGGCTGCATTCGAGAAAAGAATCGAAAAAAATATGTTGTGTCATGTGCGGATTAGGCTCTGCTTTCCATCCAAAAATAAACCACCCCAAAACAGTCAACTTGCCCTCGACGACTCAATGAAGACCAATTGTTTGGTGTATTAATAACCATAAATGATCCTCTCAATTATTCACATGGCCCTCTCAAAGAAGAGTATTTTATTCCCATTTCTGACAGTTGACTTCCCGCGCGGGCCGGCCTTCTCCGAGTCCAAGTCAGGATGCACCATCCATCCATCCTCCGGCAGAAACAGAGAAGAAAAAACTGATCACGTTCCTCCGACTTCAGCAGCAGCAGCAGCAGCATATGTGAGTGGCACTATGCATGAATGAATCTGTATTCGTTCGCTTGATTGCCTAATGCCACTTCTTCAATGTTTTAATACCGCTTAAGTCCACGTGATTGAGAGTACATACACAGTCAGTATTTTCTTTTCCATTTTTTTTCTTTCTCTCTCTCTCTCTCTCTCATTGGACACACGGTCGATGTATGCTGCAATGTTTGCTGGCTGCCGTCAAACGCCCGAAACAGTCAGATTTGGTTTCGATGTTGGTTTTGCCTCTTTTTCTTTCGGTTAATATTTTCCTGTCGTGTCTGGATAAAAATGATGAGTAATGAACTTGTCGTTAGGTGAAACGTGATTTTCGATTCGTGTTATGATAACATGTTATCAATTTTAGGACTGACCGTCTTTGCAATCAAGAAACATAAGAAAAGGCAAAACTTAAAAAAGGGACTGTCCTGAACGAGCTTATTTTTCTTCTGAAAAATTATCAATCTTATTTTATTTATTTGCAGAGATCAAGATAAGCATTCTTAAGAAAAGTTGTAGGTTAGCCAATTATTAGCTATTATGTGTTCATAGTTCCGTCAGTGAACGGAAGGCTGTGAAAAATTGAATAGAAGTTTTTGAAAATTAAGCGAAGAGCATACACACTTGGATTATTAATACAGAAAGCTGTAAAACTTTACCGAATTCTCAACAGCTGAACGTTCGGTAATGAGTTCGATTACCGAAAATAAACTGTTATCCTCCAATGTGATCTGGTTTGTAGTTTTACCGGAATTTTCTGTATTCTTTTACAAATATTCTGTAAATAAAAGTTCTAATTATAGTTATATAATTGCATCTACGTTTCGAGATTTTTTTTAATAAATCATTTATTTGTACAGGCTTAACGTTGATGATGATGATGATGATGATGATGGTCCCGCCACTTATCCCTACAAAGGTTTGAGCTAGACGATTTATCTATTAGATAATTTATTTAAAAACAATTCAACCAGTTATGCAAAAAAACGAACTGATTTCATCTACAGATGTAAACTTCTTCCAAAACTATTCATTTGCTTTACAGCGATATAAATTTGAAAAGCTATTGATGTCAACCACAAATGTTCGCAAGTATTCCCAGCGATCAGGAAATCCTATTACAATTTAAATCACAGCATCCCGAATAAGGACATTATCAAAAGACAAGCCAATATCCAATCCTGCCCGCTACAGAGTCAATGGGGTTCCAACACTAATCGAACCACCAGCTTAGTTTTGGGCTGACCAAGGATATCCTCAATCAGGGAAATCGAGAAAATTTCCAAACCGAAAAAATCCTGAACCGGCCCTAGTCAAACTTTTACTTTCAACCACAACAGAATTGACAAGGAATTCCCCGACAATCAGCCAGACAACCCACTACTATATCATGGCATCTTCTCAAGCATCGAAGGCCACACTTTTTTTTTTGATAAATACAAAAATAAGTGGCAAACGTACTTTTGCATATAAAAAGTAATAAACGATCCATAAAAAAATGAAAATTGTGTCATGAAAAACGCATTCTTGACCAATAGGACTCTGGTGAATATCCATAAAAAAATTGAAATGATCGATAAAATTCATCACTCTGATCCATACTTTCTATAAAATTTAGCAACAAAACATAAAAAATGTACCGTTTTATATCTAGGTCATGATCGTTAAAAGTGTACGGATTACCCATAAACATATTGCAAATGATCCATAAAAGGTTCAATAACTTTCCTTAAACTTGTAAAATTGATCCATAGAATGTAAACTTTGTGCAAAAAAAATATTCGCAGAGGGATTCCATCCAGAATGTGCCGGAAATCCCAAAAATCATACCCGATCATCATTGATTTGGATGAAACTTGGCACATGAGTTCGGTACGTTGGAAAAAAAAAATTCCACTGGTGTTAAGATAATTTGGGTTCAAGAGTAACTTTTGAGATGGGCGTATGTGTTTTTTCCAACATTTTACTTGAAAAATCGTAGTTCAAAAACCATTACATTTAGAGAAAAACTTTATATAAGGGAATTGTAGGGAACTAAAAAACCTTTCTTAAAAAAAATATACACAGAAAAAATTTTTTTTTTTCATCAAGAAAAATCAAAAATAATTACTAAAAATAAAATATCTAAAAAAACATATTTTTAATATTTTTTTAATTTGTTGTATGGAAATTTGAGGAAAAAAGACACGTTTTAAAAAAAACTCTAGGATGGACGCTCTTATAATAAAAAAAGTTTTTCAAATAGCGAACTTTGGTGTATATTTCAAATTTTGGTTATTCATTCTTATAAATAAATTTTGATGTTACAATATGGTTTTGGAGATCATTACAAACAATAATGATTATAATGATAAACCACGTAAACGCAACCGTTTTCAAGATATTTCTGATTTTCTTTTTCAATAAAATTTCAAAACCTCAAAAAATACGCCCTTTTCATAAATTACTCGTGATATTAAAACAACAATAGCTAACGATTGTTTCTCTTGTGTTTTTAGCCTTTTTAAAACACATGTATGTGCCTCTTACTTACTCTTAACAGCTCGTCGATTGAAAAAGCTTCACTTAAAGTTATAAGACAAAAATAATGAATTATGGTTGGATTTATATTTATATATACCATTTATTAGTCTCGGTCATTGATAATATTACATAAACATTATATAAACTATTGATTGCTTTTATATATATTATGAATCCTGCCTTCTTCGTCATTCGAAAACAGTTTTACAAAAACTTCGTTTTCTGAAATTGGAACGAATGAGTGGTACTTTTGTGTACCTGCAATCGTTTTAGTCTGTCGGTAAATTTCATTCCATTCTGCTACCCCCTGTTCATACTCTTCATGTGATACATAACAAAACGACATTTTTGTTAAACAATCATCACTTTTTTTGGTTCGCCCATTCGAATAACTCTAATGCACTTTTTATAGGGTGTTCATGTTGTACAGCAAGGCTTGCATATCTTGCCATTCGTTTTAATGTACCACCAATTGCATCGCATGGTCCCTTACCGTGGGATGTTGCGAAAAAATGCCATTCAGCATCAATATTGTATTTCTTTTTAAACTTACAAAGGCTTGCAAAGTTCTTCCTATTTTTATATTGGGATGCTGCCCCGTCAGACATAAACGTAGCTTTCTTTACTTTAATTTTTGTTTGCAAAAAGCTTATTAGTTTTGAAATAAACACCTGCACCGCAATCGTATCATGTTTCAACACTTCTGAGATAACAATGAAACTGATATTTTTAAGTATTCCAGATTCCGTGTAATAAATGACAAAAGGGTGAATAGTGGCTTGCTCATTACTCCAATAACTACTTTGAACAGCATCTTGAAAAACAAATGAATAATTTTCAGAAAAATCACAAATTATTATTACTGCGCCGTCTTTAAGACAACTTTTATAATCTCTCAAGAAACTAGACTGCTGAGATTTGACAAAATCGTGGGATACTAATTGTTCCAACTTTTCACAAAAATAAGCAATAAATTCATCAATTGGTTTAACAAGTGTCTCTAAACTACATCTATCAGTTGAAATCCATTGCTCAAAAGATATTTCAACTAAACCACGTTTTTCTAATTTGTCTGTTAAACTACTCTCAAAATCTGAAAAGCCTGGACATCGTTCGCATTTACGGAGGTAACATTTTTTAGTTCTAGTTGATGTGCTACATAATATTTCTTCAAAACACAATTTATAATCATTCTCGAATGAATATTTTCTAAGACCATGAAGCATCAAGTTAATGTTCTCATGAATGGTGCAAACACAAATGTTATGAGAACCTGTGCTGCCAAGTAATTTGCAATGCTTTGGTCTTAGTGCTGCAAAAGAGCTAAACCCAACAGCATTTTGATGCATCTCTTGAAATTTAATGAAAGCTTCTCTTAATGAACAAAACTAAAAGGCGCTTTTGAATATGAACCCTCTTACCTTCACTCCTCACTGAAACGTAGTCGTTCATACCAGGGGTTGCTCGTGTAATCTCATCACTGTCGTAAAATTGCAAAATTTGGTTTTTTATTTCCGGGTTCAGACCGTGTCCCAGCTTTTCGTTAGGGGCAGCTAAAACACCTTCGTGCTTTGCAAGGAATTTAGCTTGTGATACGATGTACTTGTTTGTTATTCCAAATTCTGCCATTACTCTTTGATTTGTCCAAGATTGTGGTAAAACCGAAAGTATCCTTACTTGATCGTCCCTCGAAGTTTCTGGATCAGCATACCGGTCCTTTAGCTGCGCGATTATTTCGTCATATTCGGCTGCTTTCACTTTCAATTGTTCCAGGTCATCCTCCTCCGCTTGATCCCCAAATATGTGTGTCCGAATGCCGTTTGAAACATCTTTGAACTTTTTGCGGGCATAATTTACGTTCAGGAACTTTTTAGCCGATATTGGCGAAACGTTGATTCCAGCTACGCCCTTGTTAAATAGCTCAATATTATGGCGCCTTGAATAATCTTGCACACTGCTATCAGATGGCACTGACATTAATGATATTGCCGATGGCGTTTCCTCGAGACCATACAAGTCTACTTGCCGTGATGTAGATGGTTGTGGATCCATAATGTTAGTAATTGATGGTTTCTCACTAGGCTCCGAAATTGCAGCATGGGATTGTTCCGTTCTATTTAAATGCAAACGACAATTATCACAAATCATCAAAGAAGTGTCCAAATGTGTTTTGCCCATAAATTTGAGTTTTTTGACATTTTGTTCGGTTAGTTTACGAAGGTTTTTTGAGCACCGTTTAGTGGGAAACGGCATACAACACTTCTTCATGTTAAACTCCATTTTCAGTTCACTCAGATAGATTTTACTGATGAATGCGACTATGTATGAGCATATATATTGGCTGTGGTACCTTTGGAAATGCAGGTATAAAACATCTCTGGTAGTTTACAGGCAGCGTACATTAGCTGTTTTTTTTTATGAGAAGATATACCTGACATACGTTATAGCTGCTATTTGTCTACCTACCTTAAACAATATGTGTTACTTTCATCGCTACATCACCGAACTGTTCGGAGTGTAGTTTTCACACACTACACCCGACCTCTAACATCGTTGGAGCTTGGCAAAATAGTCAGCAGTTCGATTAATATGCTTCTTCTATATGACCCTCCGCATAATTTCATCATCTGTCCATTTCACACTTGTCGCCCCTGCGACATCTATCTCGCTGTTACTTTCATCGCTTTAGCAAATTCGCTCCCTTCATTCTCTGAGCGGCCCGACCGATACAGCCATAAAACAATTATAAATATATTGATTGCAATATTAAAACAATAGTGCTATTTATCTTGTTCTTTTCAAATGAGTCTTCTTATCATCCTGATATCAAAAGAAAAGAGGACATTAGAGTAATGTGAACGTTATAATATGAAGATCTTGGAAAATTATCATTTCTGGTGGAAATCTCGATTAACTTAAGAAAAGAGCGAATTTTCTTATGTTTTTTCATTCTATTGAAATAAAATCCGAAAAATCTCGAAAACGGTTGCGTTCAGGTGATTTATCATTATTATCATTATTGTTTTTAATGATCTCCAAAATCATATTGTATAATTAATTTTCATTTATAATAATGAATAACCAAAATTTGAAATATGCACCAAAGTTCGCTCTTCGAAAAACTTTTTTATTATAAGAGCGTCCATCCTAGAGTTTTTTTCAAAACGTGTCTTTTTTTCTCAAATTTCCACAAAACAAATTTGAAAAATATTAAAAATATGTTTTTTTTTATATTTGATTTTTAGTATTTATTTTCGATTTTTCTTTATGAAAAAAAATTTTTTTTTTCAGTGTACATTTTTTTACAAAGCCTTTTTAGTTCTCTACAACTCCCCCATATAAAGTTTTTCTCTAAATGTAATGGTTTTTGAACTACGATTTTACAAGTAAAATGTTGGAAAAAAAACATACACCCATCTCAAAAGTTACTCTTGAATCCAAATAATCTTAACACCAGTGGATTTTTTTTTTTTTTCAACATACCGAAGACGTGTACCAAGTTTCATCAAAATCGAAGATAGTTGAGTTTGGTGACCGACCGATTTGGCGTGGAATCAGTCTATCGAGTAGTCGTCTTCATAGCAGAGGGTTTTGATTTTGACTGCGTCCTTTTGGCGAGAAAAAATCAAAAATATATTCGTAATTCAACCTAAACGAACAGTGAAATTATAAAATCTCCCAGTGTTTTGCTGTAAGATGTAGTCAATATAATCGAATCTCTCCCGAAATGTGTGATGGTCGGTAGTTTTTTCCCCGTTTCTTTTGTTTTTTGTGCTTCGCCCCCGCACCCGGAGGAAGAGTTAATATCAGCTTAGATGTGTTTGTTAATGCTGTTAGTATTGTGCCACGCGGACATAAAAAGATCCACTGATTTGAGTCGATTTTTTTGATTTGTCGACTTGTCAATCCCAGATTACAAGCAGTTTACAAGTCAAATTTGAGTCGACTGGAGATTTGAGAAAAAAGTAAAACCAGTGCAACTGTAGTTAAAATGGCCATTGGCTGTGGTCAGAAGCGAAGAGAGAAGAGAGAAGCTAACGCACATGCGCGCGTGGGTGGCTGGCATAAAATTTCAGATGCACTCATCACGTGGTGTACAGATGGAGAGCTGTGAAGTTTTATTTCGTTTCACAGTAATTGTGATTTCCAATTTAAATTTCTTCTCGGAAGTGCTTTTTTCACCTGTGATTTTCATTGTATTGCATTTGTGCGCGAAGTACTAATTGTATTCGGACTGTACCATTCGAAAAGGATGATGTGAAAATATTTGCCGATTAGCGGAGTGCAACTTCTGTAGAGATATATAAGCATCCTTTAGCCTACCAGGGAAGCCGTCTAAATGAAGACTGTACATCAGCAACGATTTACGGTGAGATCTATCTGATTATAACTAAATTTGAACGATACTGCTAAATACGTGCCATCCTCAAAACAATATGATTTGATGGTGGAAGTGTATGCACAGGAACTATAGCCATTTGATGTTTGTACTGTATCTATGCGGGCTTGTTGTAAGAGAAAGTGACCTCTGAATGGACGTGAGTAACCAAGCATTCTGAAATGGGTCCCAACAGAGCTATCACCTTTCAACTCCCGGGCTAAACATGTTTGTCGAGCCGACAATAGTTTGTTTAACTGCAAAAATTTTTCTTCCATAAAAACACTGCCGGACGGTAGGCGTTGGATTGTATATACACACACACACACACACACACACACACACACACACACACACACACACACACACACACACACACACACTCCCCTGGCTTCACAAAATATATTTTTTATTTTAGTGCCCCAGCCCCCCTTGCGCAAGCCGGGGCGCGTTGCACCTCCGTGTCAAACCCCCCACACATAGCAACGCCCGCCCACGTTTGGTAGAGTGATATATTTGATGTTTGAAGATGTCTGATTTCGTGCCAAATAATCGTCATTTGCGGGAAGTGTTGATTTTCTTCTTTCATTCGAAGAAAACGGGGGCGGAGGCCCTCCGGGTGCCCCAAAATGTACACTGTGATGCTGCTCTGAGTGAAACAACGTGTCGTGATTGGTTTCGTCGCTTCAAAAACGGTGATTTCAGTGTTGATGATCGTCCGCGTGAAGGAAGGCCAAAAAACTTCGAAGACTCTGAATTGGAGGCATTGCTCGATGAGGATCCGTGTCAAACGCAAGAAGAGCTTGGTTCAGGATTAGGAGTTTCCCGCCAAGCCGTTTCTAAGCGATTGCATGCGTTGGGAATGATTCAAAAGCAAGGAACTTGGGTTCCTTACGATTTGGAGCCAAGAGATGTTGAGCGTCGTTTTTTCGTCTGTGAACAACTGCTCCAGCGGCAAAAAAGGAAGAGTTTTCTGTTGTGACGGGTGACGAAAAATGGATTCATTACAGTAACCCAAAACGGAAACATTCATGGGGACTGCCCGGGCATGCTTCAACATCGTCGCCAGGGCCGAATATTCACGCTGCGAAGGTTATGCTGTGTATTTGGTGGGACCAAGTTGGTGTTATTTATTATGAGCTGTTGAAACCAAACGAAACCATTACCGGGGAACGGTATCGAACTCAATTGATGCGATTGAGCCGAGCACTGCACGAAAAGCGGCCACAATACGAGCACAGACACGAACAAGTGATTCTTCAGCATGACAACGCTCGACCTCACGTTGCGAAACCCGTGAAAACTTCCATGGAAACGCTCAAATGGGAAGTCCTACCCCACCTCGCCATATTCTCCTGATATTGCACCGTCCGATTATTACTTGTTCCGTTCGATGGCACATGGTCTCACTGGTCAGCAATTCCACTCATATGATGACATCTCAAAATGGCTTGATTCTTGGATCAGCATCAAAAGACGAACAGTTCTATCGAAATGGTATTCGTACGTTCTACCACAAAGATGGGAAAAAGTCGTAGCTAGTGATGGGCAATACTTTGAATAATTCGGTTTGTAACCTTTGTTTTCAAAATAAAGTTCCTTTTTCACCAAAAAAACAGCGAAAACTTAGTTGCGCACCTAATA